>JACXGI010019818.1:0-11959 GCA_016801175.1 Esox masquinongy | reverse complement strand
AAATCTAGTTAGTTTCATAGCTGGACCACCAATCCATTCTTATTTTACACCCTTTCTAATTTTACAGCAGTTTGCAGCCCTGAACGGCAGTCCTAGTGTCAGAGTTCGGTTTACTGAACCCCAAATGACCCCGAGCCAGGACCGTGTGTAGAGCGTCTCTGACCTGTGGAACCCTCCACGCAGCAGCTCCACGCACGTGTTCTTCCACACACTGCTCCGGAACCTGGGGACAGACAGAACGGAGGAGGGGAGAACCCTGACAGGGATCTTTAACCAGGGGATCTTCATGCACAGGGCACTCAGAGTACAGGGTGCTTGTGAGGAGTAAACAGAATGACAGGAATGGTTAATGGAATGGAATCAAACGAATGGAAACCAAGTGTGTGATGTATTTATATACCATTCTTTTAATTCCGTTCCAGACCTTGCTATGAGACAGTCCAGTCTACCAGCCTCCTCTGGTACAGAGAAACAGTTGGTCATTGAAGGAGAATGAGTGGCGGGACACCCAGCATTGGGTTATCTGACCTCTACAGGTGAACAGATGAACTGCATGGTATTGAGCTGAGCAAAGTCCAATGCTGACTAAGCTCATGATTTTACCATGCAACGGAATTTACTTACATGGCGACTTCATCTTTGGAGATTGCTGGCGTCTGGATTATTCCTGTTGACTTTGGTTCGTTTTCTTTCTTCTTGTTCTGTATCCTAAACATATGGCACTGGTCAAACTGGTTTTCTTGTTTCACTGTAGGATTTCTTTTTGTAATTGTAAATAATAATATAACAGTCAAACCCAAAGGTCACTCCTACTAGACGTCCGCGTATAATGGGCAACATGGATTACAGCAGACATCTAGCATCTAGTATTTAGTGTTACGTAGGCACAAGTGCAACACAAATGAAGTTAGTTAGTTTTATGGACTAGATCGACCCACCTGTACCGTGGTCGTGGACTAGTCCGCTCGTGCGCAGGTGAACGTTTCTCCGGTTTGTTGATGTCCGGAAGAAAGTTAACTTTTTGCCTCCGCGCGACTGACGCGCTCATCTTTAGGTATCGTTGCCAAACTTTTGCCTACTGGATATTTCAAAGTAATACGGTATAACAAACGTCATAAGTCACATCTGAAACACAAAGCCGTTTTGAAATCCTATCAAACCAAGTCTGGCGAGCTGTTGGGCAACGCAGTCACTATAGCAACACTTCCGTGTGCGCTCAGAAAGTTCTTAGCTTTGGGCCTCGTTCCAACACTTTCAGACGACCCTCACCCTTTGCAAAAAGAAATGTTCAGAATCACGTATGAAAGCTCAAAATAACAACATAGAGTAGAAAACAGGAAGGACGAAAGGACGAGGGAACTATGTTAAATATCGACTGCCAAATGTATCAAAGCCTTTTCTATTTTGGAGGGGTTAAAGGTGTTTGTCTCTTTCTCTCTGTTTCTCAGTGGTTTTCTCATAATTTCATTAAATTCAAAGGATTTATTTGCATGGGAAAAAATGTACATTTCCAAAGAGATTGGAAAATAACCAAGCTAGAATTAATGATGGTTAGAAGTAACAAATCTGAAATTCTATGTAAACACACTATATTTTCAAAAGGACAAACAATTCTGGGGATAAAGGTGTCTCTAATGGGGTCATACATTTGACAGGAGGTCAGGAAGAGCATTTCCATTTCCACCTAATTTTGCCTGCATGTCTTCTCATGACAGCCAAGTCTGCCGATGCTCACTCTGTGAATAGTCGATGTGAATAGTCAAGGTTTAAGACAAGGTAGAATTCCAATTTGTTTGTTTTTTTGTTGACTTTTCTTTCAAGCTCTCTCTCTCTCTCTCACTCGCTCTCTGTGCCAGTTGTGCTAAATTAAATTAAAGGTGTCAAATATTTCACCATTTCAAATAATACTAAAATAAACACACATGCTGAAGTTCTTTCATGGGAAATGGCAATGAGATTTCCAAAGGTAAATCAATGTAAACAACCAAAGCAGTATTTAATGAATTGGTATTCAGTTCAATGTTCTCATGGTTTTAATGCTTTTTTAAGTGTTTGAAACACGTGGAGTGAACTAGCTTTGTGGTCTGTCGGGGAACCGGCAGAGAAATCAAGGATCCAGCCTAAATGTGACATGGAACCCATTTATCCATCTAGTGTCCTTCTTTTTCCCAGGGTCCAAGGGAATTAGAGTTCCATTTATTAAATCACCATTTCAAGAACCCCAACAGAGGATAATAAAAAGAGGCTCCAATATAAAGAAAAAGAGGCCCCAATATAAAGAAAAAGAGGCCCCAATATAAAGCTCTTTGGTTTATGATGCAACAAACACAGTAAGAACAAACGTTTGAATTCCCAACTTCACTGCAGCATGGAAGAAGATATTTGTTTTATTACTGTGGGACTGGGAGCCGCTACCACACAATAGTTTCCGTGTGTGTATGTAACACAACACACAGACACACACACACACACACACACACACACACACAAATACACAGATACACAGATCCATGACGTCTAATAAAACCTCTGTAGTGGATTAGTTGCCAGTTCAAAGACACGATTCTCCATTGAAGTGGTGTGGTGGGATATGCCTGCTCTTTATTAGCCTGCTCTTTATTAGCAGTGGAATGACACCGCTCTGGTTAATTTCCTACACAATCTAATTTGTTCCTTTTCAAGGAAGGCTGCATGAGTATCATGAAAAGAAACTGTGGCGGTTGATGTAAATTCTGAGTAAGACACTTTCGTCATAACAAATGTTTTCTAAACAGGAAGAGAGCATCAAATAACGGAGTAAAACAGAATCGAATGGAACTCCTCATTGCCAGTCAACAACAACTACAACCGGTTCAAAGGTCATGTACCCCACGACCCCTCTTCAATTGGCAACCCGGACAGAGGTGGTCAACAACCAATGGTTGATAAGTACTGGAAGTTTAAAGGTGAAGGGGTTGGCCTGGGTTCGTATGGCCTGGGTCTATTTTAGCAGTGAGCCGTGACCCCAGAGCTGGAAATGGGAATATTCTGTTGTTCTGTCCTTGAGCAAGACGGTCAAGACTAAATAATTACTAAATAATTACTCCTGCAAATCTCGATGTTTAACTGAATGAACTTTAACTATGATGACTGTTAACTAACCATGCGTTTTGCCTTTTACCCCCCCCCCCTCCACGCACACACACACACACACACACACAGTCTGACATAACCAATGTAGATAACTCACTGGTGTGCCCACTCGTTTATGTTTACAGTAAAGACAGTCTGAATAGAGAAATAAAAGCAGAGATTGTTTTCTATGAGTGAAAAAGGACATCTCACGCTCTCTCCTCCTCTCTCTCTCCTCATATCTCTCTTTCTCTGTCTCTGATCTTTTAATATTTCCACAGCCGTAAGGTCAGTAACATGGTCCGTAAGGTCAGTGTCTGTCTGAATATCATCTCCTGAGACTCAGTGTTCCAGGGTCAACATAAATTTATTTGGACAAAGCCGTTGAGTTACTGGTAGCTTCTTGATCTTTAGCCCAGTAATCCTGGAATAAAGACGTGTTTTGTTTGTGAAACAAATAAAATGAAAACACACAAACCCAATTCTGCTGATGTAAAAAAAACGCCAGTACTCAGTAAACCGGTTGAAGTGTGTATGTGTGGTGTGATGCAATACACATTCAATGTCCAGTTGATTATGCACAACGCTCAGTTTGCGATCATGGAACGCTCCTGCAGATGGTCAGTTCAATGGCTCAGGCCATATAAAGATGATTGACATGCGTGGAGGAATTCAGGAACTGTTCAGCTGAATGTTACTGTTGACTGTTGTAGACAGGAGTGCCCTGGAACAGCCACCCTCTCTGCTTTTTCACAGCCAGCAGTGTTTACAGTTTACCGAGGGACAGGATGTAGGCCCCCGAGGGGAGCTGACGGTGTGAGTCAGCAGCCCTGGAAGACATGGCAGAGAGCACGTCCCCCTCAGTCCTCAGGTCACCACCAAGGTTACCTTAGTGACGGGACAGATGTTTGACTACTGCCGTGACCTGATCTTGCCTAATACTAATGGAAGAGGAGAGGGAGAGACAGGTGATCTGGCATAACACTAAAACAAGAGAAGAGAGAGACAGGTGATCTGGCATAACACTAAAACAAGAGAAGAGAGAGAGACAGGTGATCTGGCCTAACACTAAAACAAGAGGAGTGAGAGAGACAGGTGATCTGGCCAAACATGTTAACATCTAAACTTAACCTGTTAACATCTAAATGTAACCTGTTAACATGTAAACTTAACCTGTTAACATCTAAACTTAACCTAGCCCTAACGCCTAACCTCAACAGTAATTGGAAGTTTCAAATCTCCAAACATGCTACATTTGTCACACACATACACACACACACACACACACACGCACACACACACACACACACACACACACACACACACACACAGATGAGCACGCACACATTTGGGGATAACACTGTTTGCATATTTTTACTAATCCTAACCCTAAAGCGAACCATAGCCCTAATCCTAACCCTAACCCTGCTTGTGCTAATTTACCACAGTTTGGGGATGAGAAGGGGGAGAGGGTCCCAGAAAAGCACTATATAAGTTCAATGTATTATTAGAGAAGGGGATAGGGTGGGAGAGAAGGGGGAGAAGGTGGGAGAGAAGGAGGAGAATGTGGGAGAGAAGGGGGAGAAGGTAGGCTATATACTTTTGTAATTGGTTGAAATGAGATGTGGGAAAGAGGGGAAAGAGGGAGGGAGAGCAGGGGGAGAGAATGACAGGGGGAAAGGGCAGACATTTGGCAGGAGGGGGTTTGGTGAATTTTTGTTATCAGTACTCTGAGAGGGAGGAGGAGAGAGAGGGAGGAGGAGAGAGGGAGGGGTGGAGAGAGAGTTCCTACATACAGGAGAAAACTCTGGTTCACAGCAAACTCTCTTCATAACCGAGGAAGACTTTTACTCCCTCTCTCGCTCCTCCTCTGAAGTTAAAGCTCTCAGTCATTTACATAAAACTCCTAATGGTCTAGATGAAGCTCTTTATTGTCCAGTTAATTCAGAAAATGCAAGCAGACTGGAAGATTGTAAGATAACAGGCATCTTTACAGGACAACTACGGTGCCAGCCAAACTGACCTCTAGTAAACAAGGTAGGTAGCAGTCTGAATTTATTGTTCTATTATATTATTATGTTATTTGGCAAACAAACATAAATGTGTTATACATCTAATTACTTATCTTAGGACATTGCACACTGCATCAAAGCTGGTATAAACTGTTATAAACTGTTATGACTATTTCCTGTTATGTAACTCAAAGGCTGTGCTAAAATTGAGGTTCTAAGAGCTGTGGGAGTGTTGCTAAATGTATTATAACCGCCAGATGGTAGCTAACCACACAATAGAAAAACTATAGGAAAGACAGAGAACCGGACAAGGTTTCCAAGACCACAGGTCAGGGCTAAGAGAGACAAAAAGACAGAGTGATAGAGAGATGGACAGAGAGAGCGAGAAAGAAAGCGACAGATAGGGAAAGGAGAGACAGATTGAGAGGGGAAAGGGAGAGATGGAGGAGAGACAGGTAGAGAAGTGAGGGAGAGAAATTATGAGGGGAGAGAGACAGGGAGATGAGTTAAACAGAGGGATAGAAGAAGATGGAGAAATGTGAGAAAAAACATATGTATGGACTCAATTCTGTCACTGTGGATTAGATGGCTGACTAAAACATTTCATTGTAATGTAAATGTTCTGCCACTGTTGATGGGTCAGTGTTTCTGCAGATTATAATCTCCATATCAGTTTAAGACTAGCCTTCACTCCTAATCCAGGTTTACACAGAATTCCAAAATACACGGAAACACAAAACTAGGAACTATTGATGCCCATAATGATTTAATTCTACCCAGGCCATCAGATTTTAAGTTAAATTTAAAAATATATATTTTCCCCATGTGTCCTATTTATAGTAAGACAATACAAAATTGTTTTAAGTTTCATAAAACCATTTAACAATTTAATTTGGACCTTTATGACCCCTGTAGTTCAAATAAAAATTAGACAAAGAAAATAAAATTGTCTTTTAATTCTATTCTATATTAACACATTTTGATAAAGCAGTTTTACATGGCAAAATAGATATAAAAAATTATAAATTAACAATGTCTTAAAGTGTATATCTAAGAGCTAAAAAAATAGAACATGAACTAAAAGTTAATCTCTAAACCCTTATTTGACAATGTCCCTATTTTTGTGCTTTTATCAGGCATTGTACCCTTCATTGAAAAAACCAAAGGACATGTCTATCTTCAAACAGCACCTCTATAGCTTGTGTTTATCACCAAGAAAAAATGTCCACACTGAGTTGGTTATCTATTTGTAACTGAAACAGTTCAGTCATGACATTAACATTTCTGGGGAATAGAAGGGAGGAGGTCAGTTTGTCTCGCTGACGTTAAAGGGTTCATCTGTCCACAGGAATATGTCCAGGAGAATCTTTCCATCCACGAATCATTAAAGAAACATTTATTGAATAATAAGATTAACTTTATTCACCTTTTAGAATGTTTTTTATAGACAATAAAAAAAGCAAAATCCATTTAAATCAATTTCAATCACGGTATTGGTGGCAGAATATCTATTCCATCACATGTTGGAGGCTGAATTCCTATTCGATACTCATACATAATGAAGTATTTTTACACTTTTTTCATTCATTCATTCTGCAGGAGACCTCCCTAATATTGTATCACACTGTGATTTAGAACGGCCGTGCCTGGAATCTCTGGATCTTTTCCTTGGACTGTTGAATACGTTCTAGAGTGGGTTCTGGAACTAGAATGGGCTCCGGAGTTCCTGTTGGGACAATGTTGTTGGTACTGATGACGATGTTCTCCATGTTCTCACCGGGACGATGTCAGAGCCACCCCGACCTCACGGTCACGGACCTCCACCCTGCCCTCCACAGCAAAGACACCCCCCTCGTAGAGGTCCCGGATGCCCAGGGACACTCCTCATCTGGGGGCCTGGGTGTCGACGAGACACCCCTGAGACCTAGAACCAGCATATCATCCCCCACGCAGTTCCCTGACCCGGGACACAGACAACTCAAACAAAGACCCCATCAGCATTCCTTCACCTCCTCCCACTCCTCCAACAGTTCCTCCCAGGAGGTCCACGTCCAGACGACACCCCCTGTCTGTCTGCAGGTGACCTCCATTAAGACGACCTTTAAGTACATCAACACGATAATAAGCTGTGTGATCTTCGCTGTGGGGATGGTGGGTAACGCCACCTTGCTGAGGATAATCTACCTGAACAAAACCATGAGGAATGGACCCAACGCCCTGATAGCCAGCCTCGCCCTGGGGGATCTGATCTACATCTCCATAGACATACCCATCCATGTGTATAAGGTAGGAGACAGACTGCTGACCATCTCTATGTATAGAATATAATACTGACCATCTCTATGTATGGAATATAATATAATACTGACCATCACTATGTATAGTATATAATACTGACCATCTCTATGTATAGAATATAATACTGACCATCTCTATGTATAGAATATAATACTGACCATCACTATGTATAGTATATAATACTGACCATCTCTATGTATAGAATATAATACTGACCATCTCTATGTATAGAATATAATATAATACTGACCATCACTATGTATAGTATATAATACTGACCATCACTATGTATAGTATATAATACTGACCATCTGTATGTATAGTATATAAGTTTGACTAGTCATCTTTTGAGCAAAATCTGTTTATCTCATAAAAGATAAGCACTTCGCCTTAATTGATACCGTTGCTCTTAATATCTAAATGTGATTTCTACTGTCAAACTCATAGTCTCTAACTATACCAGTAAACCTCTGAAACACCTCCAGTGTATATAAGACTGTCTGTCTACTTGCCTGTCTGCCTCTCTGCCTGTCTGACTGTCTCTCTGTGTGCATGTCTCTATGTCTGTGTGTGTCTGTGTGTGTCTGTGTGTGTAGCCTCTCCCCACTAGCTATGTCTGGTCTTAAGAGCGGTTATGATAACACACCCCTAAAATATCACAGTGACTCAAAGACACACATTAACACACACAAATGTCTGACCTGTGTCTTTCTGTCACTCCTAATGTTGATGTTTCCCTGCAGTGTTTAAATATAGCTGATCCCTCTGCTTGGAGGAAAGCCTCTGACAGAGCTCCTAACTGACAGGCAGCCTAAGGGAAGAACAAAAAAGCAGGGGGGAGGGGAGAGAGGGAGGAGAAAGGAGAAGAGAATGAGGGAAGAGGTGAGATGAGATGAGGGAGAGAGTAGGGAAAGAAAAAAGGGAGGAGAAAATGGAAAGAGGGAGGAAGGGGAAGAGAATACAAGGTAGATATTCTTTATAAAAGACAAATTGAACACTAAAGATCTATTCTATCCAAATCCATAATATCCTTTTCATCTATTCTATTAATACTTTTTATTACTGTCTATTATATTCTTTTCTATATCATTTTATTTTCTTCTACAGTGTTCTGATAGATTGAAACTAACCTCGATCTCGATCCCAGATATTCCTCCCCTGCTGGAGATCTGGAGTAACATAATTGTCATGTTTCATCGATGATATTCCCACACTATAAATTTAAAATAACATTAACATTAGTGATAATGATAACATGCTAACTTGGTCCTGTCCTCTAGTAATAATGATAACATGCTAACCTGGTCCTGTCCTCCAGTAATAATGATAACATGCTAACCTGGTCCTGTCCTCCAGTAATAATGACAACATGCTAACCCGGTCCTGTCCTCTAGTAATAATGAGAACATGCTAACCTGACCCTGTCCTCTGGTAATAATGATAAAATGCTAAACCCGGTCCTGTCCGCTGGTAATAATGATAACATGCTAACCCGGCCCTGTCCTCTGGTAATAATGATAACATGCTAACCTGGTCCTGTCCTCTAGTAATAATTATAACATGCTAACCCATTCCTCTCCTCTAGTAATAATGATAACATGCTAAGCCGGTCCTGTCCTCTAGTAATAATGAGAACATGCTAACCTGACCCCGTCCTCTGGTAATAATGATAAAATGCTAAACCCGGTCCTGTCCTCTGGTAATAACGATAACATGCTAACCCGGCCCTGTCCTCTGGTAATAATGATAAAATGCTAAACCCGGTCCTGTCCTCTGGTAATAATGATAACATGCTAACCCGGCCCTGTCCTCTGGTAATAATGATAACATGCTAACCTGGTCCTGTCCTCTGGTAATAATGATAACATATAAACCTGGTCCTGTCCTCTGGTAATAATAATAACATATTAACCTGGTCCTGTCCTCTGGTAATAATGATAACATATAAACCTGGTCCTGTCCTCTGGTAATAATGATAACATGCTAACTTGGTCCTGTCCTCTAGTAATAATGATAACATGCTAACCTGGTCCTGTCCTCCAGTAATAATGATAACATGCTAACCCGGTCCTGTCCTCTAGTAATAATGAGAACATGCTAACCCGGTCCTGTCCTCTAGTAATAATGAGAACATGCTAACCCGGTCCTGTCCTCTAGTAATAATGAGAACATGCTAACCCGGTCCTGTCTTATTCCAGCTGCTGGTTGGATCCTGGCCTTTTGATGACAGCTCCATGGGTCTGTTCCTCTGCAAGCTGGTCCCGTTCCTCCAGAAAGCTTCGGTTGGCATCACTGTGCTCAACCTGTGTGCCCTCAGTGTGGACAGGTAGGCCAGACGGAGCCACATACACGCAGGGTTCAATACCTTTACCTCCATCTGCATCTCACCCCCAACACAAGCAGGGGGCAGCGTATAGGTATCACCAAGGAAACAGCTCTCTCTGTCTGTCTGTCTGTCTGTCTGTCTGTCTCTCTGTCTCTCTGTCTGTTTCTCTCTCTCTCTGTCTGTCTCTCTGTCTGTCTGTCTCTGTCTGTCTCTCTGTATGTCTCTCTGTCTGTCTGTCTGTCTGTCTGTAGGTATCGTGCAGTAGCGTCGTGGAACAGGGTACAGGGTGTAGGTGTCCCCATGGTAACGGCACTAGAGATCATTTCTATATGGTTGTTATCCACCCTGCTGGCCGTGCCGGAGGCTGTCGGATTCAACATGATCACCATTGACTACAGGTATCTTCTACCCACACACACACGCACGCACTCGCAAGCACGCACACGCACATACAAGATTTCACAAGTGTCCAGTTTTGCACTGTCCTTCCTCCAGAGTAAACACATACACAAACAGTGTAATTGATTACTTTCCTCTGTCACCTTTAACCCCAGAAACACAACGATCAGGACCTGCATGCTCCACCCACAGACACAGTTCATGAAGGTAAGAGGAACGGGGGGGTGCAGATTACCCACAAGTGTGTTTGTGGAATGTGCTTGTCTGTCTGTTCATGCATGTGTGTGTATGTGTGTGCGTGTATGGGTGTGTGCATATATGTGTGTGTGTGCGTGTGTGTGTATGTGTGCGTGTGTGTGTGTTGATCAGAGCTTCTACAGCAGTAGATCTGGATCTGGTCAGCCAGTGGACTCTTAACACATTAACTACCGAGGGACTCCTAATTGCTCCGAGGCACGCAGTTGTTTTTTTTTTATGCACAGCGGGATGAAAACTAAACCTCCTCACAGGCCACCTCAGGCCTCCTCACGGGCCACCTCAGGCCTCCTCACGGGCCACCTCAGGCCTCCTCACGGGCCTCCTCATGGGCCTCTTCACCGGCCTTAGGTTCACCCTGCTAACGTTGCTCTCCGAAACATCGACCGCATTTCCCAACACACATTATTTTCCTCCTGTTTGTAGACTAATCTGACCTCTGAAGACGTGCGTTACTTTTGACGTGTGATTCCCCTGCTTCAGCACGTGAGCGGCGCTGCCCCCCATCACTCTGACCCTGAAGCAGACCGTCCTGTGGGCTATTCTATCTGCGGAAGAGATTTTGGAGGGATTGTGTTTCCTTAGTAAACCCAGTATGGATCTGTAGGGGATCTGGGTGGTGTTCTGAATCTGTGTCCCCGGAACGTTGTTCTTGTTCTGCAGTTCTACCAGGATGTCAAGGACTGGTGGATGTTCGGGTTCTACTTCTGTGTTCCGCTGGCGTGTACCGGAGTGTTCTACACGCTCATGACCTGTGAGATGTTGCGTCATAGGAAAGGATCCCTTCGCATAGCGCTCAGTGAACACCTCAAGCAGGTACACACGTTATACACACACACACACACACTTTATACACAAACCCCCCCCCCCACACACACACACACACACACACACACACACACACACACACGTGGCTTGCACACTCACCTCCTGTCTCCGTGTCTGTCATTAGCGCAGGGAGGTAGCCAAGGCTGTGTTCTGTCTGGTCCTGATCTTCGCTTTGTGCTGGTTCCCGCTTCATTTCAGCCGCATCCTGAAGAAGATGATTTATATGCCACTCGACGCTGGACGCTGTGAACTATTGAAGTACGCCCCTCTCTCTCTGACACACACACACACACACACACACACACACACAAACACACACCCACAATAAAGGCTGCTAAGTGTGAAAACAGTGAAACATGCACAAGATGCATAAAATGTATCATGAAATATTCAATGATTGTATTTTTTATCCTGTTATACATATTCTATTGTATTTAGTATTCTATTCTCCACTATTCTATTGTATTTAACATTCTATTCTCCTCTATTCTATTGTATTTAGCATTCTATTCTCCTCTGAATCTGTTGTATTCTTGTGTAGCTTCCTGCTGGTGCTGGATTACTTTAGTATCAACCTGGCAACAATAAACTCCTGCATCAACCCCATTATCCTCTACTTTGTCAGCAAGAAGTTCAAAAACTGTTTCAAGGTAGGACAGTGTGTGTGTGTGTGTGTGTGTGTGTGTGTGTGTGTGTGTGTGTGTGTGTGTGTGTGTGTGTGTGTGTGTGT
>JACXGI010019817.1:0-11729 GCA_016801175.1 Esox masquinongy | reverse complement strand
AGTGGAGGAAGGCTTTATCTTAATAAGGTTGCTATTATTAGCACTACCTTGTTTAACATTTCTCAGCCTGGAACGAGTCACAGTGGCAATAGGTAAAACTGTACTGACTACTCTGGCTATGCTATCGACAGACTCCACTATGCTAGCAGGCTGACTAACAGCCTGCGGCCTGACCTGCACCCTATTTCATGGTGAGACTTAATTAATAGCTGAACTGTCTGTTATACTGTCTTTACACACTGCATTGTCCCAGGCTAAGACTGGCCCCGGGTTAGCTTAGCCTGTGTTCACACAAGAGTTTGTTAACCCTGGCCTAAGGCTTAACCCTAGGCTAAGGATTCACACTTGTGTTCTTAAGCCCTGGGCTAACGGACAAATACGACACAATATCAATATCAAATATAATTTTACATTCTACAATAAGCTGCAAATGTTACGTTCTCTCTGGCATGCGAATAATGTTACAGTAGCCTACATTACTGACACATGATCAATGTTATGCTACCACAATTCAATTAATGACTTCATGACATCGACTGTTCAAGATGCCCACCCTGTCAGTATTTGCTTGAACAACTTTGCTAAAACTACGCAAAGTGAAAAACGTTAGTCAACCTTCATTCTTTCGACATATTTGCTGGATTTACATCCAAAGCAAGCTGCAATAACTACTTCGTTAAGATTTAGCAGGTATACTGAAACGACAAAACTTTGCAGAGTGAAAGGACCAAAACAGACGGAGCTCTTGGCAATGATGCGCGTCACCAGCGTATGTAAATTAAGGGAAAGGGCAGGTTTTGTGATTGGACAATAAATGTTCTGTGGTTTAGTTCTTGACCCCATTTCACACTGGTTATTTTGTCACGGTTTTTCTGGGGCTAGCCCTGAAAAGTCTGTGCTAACCCTGCTCCAGAGCATGGCCAGCTAGCCCTAGGCTTTGTGTGATGCTTTCCCACTTCAAAATATGCAAGTTGTGAACACTTGCTTAGCCCTGGGCATAGGATGCTCTTAGCCCTAAGTTAAGGTGCAGTGTGAACACATCTAGTGTGGTTGGATGTATTACACATTCAATCTCCAAAGCAAATGAGCACAAGCAAACAAAAAACAATAACATCAAAATATATATTTTTTATATTAGACCATGTTCTAATATTAGCTTACATAAGCTCTAACCATTTCTGTGTGCTCCACCTTATAATATTCTTTAACCTATGTAAAGTATTATTGAAATTGTAATTTTGTTTCCTTTATAATTTCCCCCATATAGTTTTTCCATTGAAAATGTAGCCTACACAACACAAATTATAGACACACCACAGACCTTTATTTTGAAGGACACATGAAAATTGGAAGTCTTATTTTTGCTGACTAATCTATAATGTAGAGTCTTACTGTTGCTACCGAAGTTTAATAAATAATAGGCCTGCAAGTATAGAGCGGTATAGTTGTATTTAACGGTATAATTAGTGCAATTCGTTTAATGCCAACTCCTTGACATGAACCGTACACGATCAGATGGCGACAATCAATGATGTGCGGTTACTTCACAGAATTCGCAATCAGAATTCGCAGTCACTCAATTCTCCTCTTCAGTTTTGCAGTTCGAAATCAAACCTAAACATTTTCTAACTAGAATCGAAATCGGTACACCCCTATATCCGCATGTCAGTGTATTTTCTAAGCCCATATAGCGTAATTTAAATGACAAAGAAATTCTCCTCTCTTGAAAGTCATTGGCCCCTGGGCAACTTATGTACATGGCAGCTACATTCATCTACTACCTTGCTGGTTAAAACGAACTATTAGCAGGTTACAGTCCAAGCCTGCTTACCTGTCAAGTAGATACAGGTCAGTAACCAAAACAAACGTGCTGGGCGGGCATTTGATTTCCAAAGTGGGGCACATTATCCTACTTACCAATAACGATTAGTAACTTCAGCACGATGGACACAAAGCTAATAATTCTAGCATGTATGGCTGCCTAATCCTATGGCCTATTAGGCTTTTGTCATTCGACGTAACCATCCCATATTCACAGTGAAAGTGAGAAATAAAGTGATTTAGAGGCTTACAACACTAGTAATTACGGAAACATGAATACATGGCGAATGAAACCATCAAGGATGTACAGTACCATTATGCAGTATGACAGGACGCAGCAACACAAATA
Organism: Esox masquinongy; assembly: GCA_016801175.1. Lineage (NCBI taxonomy): Eukaryota > Metazoa > Chordata > Actinopteri > Esociformes > Esocidae > Esox > Esox masquinongy. The sequence continues at coordinate 9,559 of JACXGI010019817.1, read as the reverse complement.
AACATCGCAAAGCCAAAATCAATGACATTACAGATACCAAAGAAATAAGAACTCGCAGCTGGTTGCAACGTGTCCTCATCCCTTTGCGTCCATATCTGACGAATGGTCAATGCTCCTTTCGCATCATGTCATCGACGCAGAGGGTCCCGACTAAGCGCGCCAAATCAGCTCACGAAGAGCGTTTTTGCTCATGCGCAGCATATCCGGTGTCCGTCAAACCAGTGCAGAAGCCGCCTGCTAAGAAGTTAGTTATGAGGTAAGCACATGCGACACGATTATTTTACGGTGCTTTTTCATAGATGTATTTAGCATGAAATAATTTCGGTTTAAATTACGTTCTTTTTAAATATTTAACATTTTCCAACGTAAATGTTTGACATCCTTTAAACCTTATTCAGCTAGCTAGCCTTGTTACATCTAGCAAATTGGAAACCTCAGCTGGCTACCTAGCTAGCTTCTTGCATTGACTGTTTAAATTAACTAGCTAGCTATGTCCAAATACCTTTAATAAGACTAAGTATTAACCCGCCATTCAGGTACCTGACATGATGACTGAATTGCAAGGGTTGGAGGAAGAATTGCAGAGTACTGATGATCTACTTGAGAAACTATGGGCCGAAGAGGTAATTTTTAATGTAACTTTTCCCTCATTTAATAGGCAGGACAGATGAAAAATCTAACGCTTTTTCCGGATGAAACTTATATTGTTGTGTTTGTCATGGAGGCCAGTTCCATAATATTACCTATATTCAAGCTGCTTGCTGTAGATTAAAAGAAATAGCCAGAAAACAGGCCTAATTTTGGGGCTTTTTTTACCCTGGCTCTTCCTATCATTTCTATTGAGCGCTGTGGCACCGACTCTACTTCAGAACGCGTTCCAAACGTTCTAATTCTTGCCAGTTGTTTTACTTCACAATGCCGTACTAACCCATAGAGTCAATGAGATTTCAATGCACCGTAGGTTTGCCTCACAACATTTCATTGAACGGGCTTCTAAATATCTTATTCGCCTGGGCTTTCTGCTACCTACTCATCAAAAGCAAAACATTTTCCACTCGTGGTTAAAAATATTTCTTCAGAGAGTGTAAAACCTTATTAAATCCTATTTCGGTATTATTTGTCTAATTACGTCAATTTTAAACCTTCAATGTAACATTTTAGTTAACCAAATCAATGTATTTTTTTTGTTTGTTTGTTTGCCTAATGGATGACAGGTAATTTACGTTGTCATGTTTGTTAGTAGGTCTGAAATCGAGCGAATGATGCGCACATTCTTGTACTAACAAAACCGTACGGTCAGTCATTGCTTAGCTGCTGGCACTCATTTTTAGATCTGAAGCAGTTGTTGCTTTAGATTATGAGCCCAGCAACAGCACCCGCACCAGCCAGCAGACTGATAAAGTGAAGGTAAAACAGCGACATGAGTTTTTTATAGTACAAAAAATATTTGCTAACTTGGAATTACTATTGCAACTGTAAAAACTTTTTGCAAACTTGGAATTACTTTTGTAGTTGTATAAAAATGTTAATAATTGTAACTAACTTGATATTTGGGATCATGCAACTCATTCATAATACTTGCAAATGTAAAATACTGACACTCAGTTTTGTCACAAAAATGTCACTAGAACTGTGACAAAATTATTTTTTTTGTAAATCAGAGTCTGCGGCAGTAAGTTTCACAGCGTTTGCAAGCGGAGGTACCCATGAGGACTGATTGGCACGGCATAGCTTTTCTGACCAATGAAATGAGGCTGTCACGCTTTCACCTTTTACACCAGTGTTTAAACTCGGTAGTGATGCATTGCAGAGGAGGAAAACAGGTCTCGACATGGTCGGCTTCGCCTACCCGCTCATACCTCAGTTGTTGATACTATAACAAACCTTTTATCAGTTCGTTCAATGCGACAATGCATTTGAAAAGTACGAAAAACTGTTCTGAATGAAAACAATATAAACGCTATAGGAATAGTAACGGGCTATATTACTACAACGGAAAATAGTAATTAGCTAGGAATTGATATTGGCAAGTTACCTACTGAAATGGTACCCTGTTCTCTGGAGCAGAAAGTATAAAAGAGGTATCAAATGATCCCTTTTGCCAAACAGTAGTGACAGCCCTAGCAGATTAAACAAATGTGTTGCACAAATGCAAACACACTAAATGATAAACAAAAATACATGTTATGATGTGAACCATATTAAACTGGCATGTATACACCCAAACTAGTCTAATACAAAATATTAATCATGCAAAGTGAATTTCTATTATTCCTGTGGTAAATACATATCCATTTCAAAGGCAAAACGGTAGAGCCATGTAAGTTCCTTGCTAGTTGCTAGATTTATATTTGAGTAATTTAACTATTAAACTCCAGTAAAACTTTGTGCATTGATTTAGCTAGGAGGAAAAATCATCTAAAAGGTTGGTTATCCTATAAAAACTGAGGTAGGCCTAGGCTATGAGAAGCCGACTGTGCTTAGCCCTGTTTTTTTGTTAGTAGGTGAAAACGTGTTGCGTTCACGATGCATTCAGTTCATTGGTCAGAAAAAGCTATCTCCACTTGCAAACGCTGTGAAACGTACTACCGCAGACTGTGATTTACAAATAAAAATAATTTTGTCACGGTTCTAGCGAAATGTTAGTGACAAAACTGAGCGTCCGTATTTTACATTGGCAAGTGTTATTAACGAGTTGCATGATTCCAAATATCAAGTTAGTTACAATTATGCGCATCTTTAGACAACTACAAAAGTAATTACAAGTTTGCAAAACGTTTTTACCAGTGACATTGTTAGGCCTGGGCGTCTGGGTCTGTAGCCCCGGGTCTTTTATGAATAGCCCCGGATCTCTAATTGTCCAAAAAAATTATATAAAAATCTCCTGATCTATTCATCTATAATTCCGATCGCGCAATATGACATTGTAGACGTGTAGGCCACTAGCGTGCACATTGAAATTTTCCACGTGTACATTCAAAACCCTGTACTTTCTGTCCCTGGCAGGGCGGGCGTGGGCTACGACCTGAATGTATTGTGATCCTAGCGACGCCTCTGGTTTTTACAATTACAAAAGTAATTCCAAGTTTGCAAATATTTATTTACAAGTGTACAATCATTTTTACAACTAAAAAACCTATGTCGCTGTTTTACCTTCATTTGTAATACCCACCAATGGCGATTGAGAGGAGCAAGTGAGCTCAATAAGCTACACAGTAATACGATAATAATGGCAATCCGCTACTCAGCGATACGACATTTAATGGCATTTAACATTAAGATGTATTAGCAATTATATATATTGACTGGGTGTGATGCACCTGTTGTGATGGTGTTATTGCTTAATGTTACTTTTAGGGAGGGGATTAGGGCGCAATTTTAGAAATAATATCGACATTCTGAAACGTCTTTTAGCTATAGAAAAGTATTATATTTAAATGAATAACTCTGCAGGGCTGCTTGTTGTTAACGGCAAATATTTTGGCATGAGAAATTGGCAAATCAGCTACTACTACTACCGTTGGCCGCTTAAGGCTAGATAAACAAAATCAACTTCTCTATATTGTTTTGCATAGACTTTCCTCTCAACCGTGGGAAAAATGTAAAGAGGGGTGCGGGACAGGGGTGGTGCAATGCACTTTTCACTGAAAAACTAATTCGTAGACTAATATTGAAAGGTACAGAAAAGAGCGCGCCGGCAGGAATATTTGAGGGTGGAGTGGTTATGTGGAAGTGAGCGAAGATGCTACGCAGCAATGTTGTTCTTATGCTCCCTTTTCGCGGCTACCCAGCCTCACAAGGGTCTCTATTTGTAATATACCAACAGAAAACATGACACGTTATAAAAATTGCCTCATAAATTGATCCTCATCTGCACAGGTTCTTCTCTAATCGGATAGGAAAAAACCTGAGGATTTTCATTCGTCGTCCTTATGCTGCCATCTCTTGGAAGTATATAGTACCTTCATTTTGAAAACGTTTCTACAATTTCACTAAGTTTACGCACATCCTTACTAAACTGCTAATCAGAATTGTCCTATGACGTCTAATATTAGCCTTCACCATTTCAGAAATACACATTACTTTCCGAACGCTGAACCCGCTTATGTTTCCCTATGGAAAAATGCTATACAAGCGGAAGACGCTGTATAGCATTCAGATCTCTCAAATATATATTTTCTGATTTTTTAAAGTTGGGCACCATTTTAATCAGGAGGACCTCCCCTTTTAAATAAGACAAGACAGGTCAGCGGGCTTTGATGCCATAACACTCTAGTCAGGAAAACGTTTCCCCAATGGAACTCTAAGCTCCACCCATTGGTTTCCTATGGCTGGGAGAGAGATGCCGGTCTTCAGAGGCAAATATCTCAAAATGTATATTTTCAGTTTTTTAAATGTCGGACACCATTTTAACCAGCAGGACCTCCCCTTTAAAATAAGATATGACTGGGCTGCGCCATTCACTGTCATCAAATGCAAATCGCCAAAACTTTTTTTCTTTAGAACTCTGAGCTCCGCCCATTGTTTTCCAATGGAGAGACATGCTAGTGTATTGAGGCAATTATCTCAAAATGTATATTTTTCAATTTCGTCAAGTGGGGAATCATTTTAATCAGGAGAATCTCCTCTTTTTAAGAAAATATGGCTTGGCAGCGCCATTCAATGACTTCAAACGCTAGACTAGAAATAGTCAGAAAAAGCGATTTTTTTATATACTTCCACGTAACGCAGGTTTAAGCGCAATTAATATCATATAGGACCAGATGTTTACTTCCTATACCTGTTGTTATTTTTCAGTTTCGTTGTGAAATGAGGTTATAGTAGTAAAATAAAAGAGGAGACCTGTTTTGGTGCCATTTTGAGGCAATGGAATTTTAAGCTTCATTCAAGTCAGAAGAGGCTCAACGAAGGTTTGTTTCAATTCACTTGCTATGGGCACGTGGTAGCGTTCCAGCTCAGTCAGCGTTCTTTTGCCGTTTTTGAGGCTAGGGTGAATTTTTATGCGTTCTATTGTCCAGCCTACATTTAAAGCCACACTGTGTTCTGTGAATGTCTTTAATGACCATACAGTTTGTGATATAAGCAAAGATTTCTGAAGAATAATGATGTCACATGAATGACTTATGAACTTAACACAACAGTTTACATTGTTTACTAAGTCCAAACAATCACTTATGCAAAATGCATTGCATACAAATGTTTACTAACCTAATGTAGATGGCATATAAGCCAGAAGCAATGATGATAGTCACTCCATGGTAGACCACCAACTCCTGTAGCTTCTGCCCTGCCATAGATGGCTACAGCCTCTCCCTCTTCTCAGTCAACACCAACATGTGTGTGAAATTCAAACAGTTATTCTATTATACTGGCAATTATGAGTTAAGGATGTTGGATTCATATGACTTATTAGACTTCTTTTTAGAGAAAGGAAAAAAGGTGAAACATCTCTGTTCCTCCACTCCCAACTGGAAGAAGAGGGACAGCAAAGGAGATCTAGCCTTCCAGTGACCAAGATCAGCAAGATCCACAAAGGGCTCATCACCTGGTCAGATTTTTGTATTGACTTTTATTCATAGTTAATTTTAAAACTTACAGTGATTGATAGACAAATTGTACTGTGAATGTACCGTATACTTATTTCAGCACACCCATCTGCCAAAGCTAGAAGCCATGACATTGAAGAGGACACAGAAGATTTTGGTATGGACATAACTGTATTTGTAATCCTTTTGACTCACGCAGCTGCATGACAGGCTTTGGTCTTATTTACTAGGACTGTATTATTTTTTATTAGAGTAACGGTTTACACATCTAATTGCCTTGGTTCGTCTTGTTTCATGTACAGATCCATGCAATTTAATGACAGATTGGATTAATGCTCCCAAGACAGTTGGTATGTATTGTATGACATTTACTGTGTTTTCACATTGTGTGGACAAACTTTGATCATAATAGATTAGGTTATTTTTTTTAGATTAGACTCAACTTTTATGTCATTGAACAGTACAAGTACAGTACAACGAAATGCAGTTAGAATCTAACCAGAAGTGCAAATAGAAGAGGGCAGAAATTTTACAAGTATTTACAAGTATTAAGTATATTACAAGTGGGATGTATAGATGTGCAATGAAAGAAAGTGCAATACAATGGCAATACTAAATGTGCAATTAAGGCAAAATAGAGGGGGGCAGAAATGTACAAGTATTAAGTACAGTGTATGTTACAAGTGGGTTAATAGTTATGAAAATGGCAATACTAGAAAGTGGCATTCTAGATGTGCAATCGAGGCAAATGAAGGAGAAGGCAGCATGGGCGACTGGGATGCGGATAGCCGCAGTGGGATCCCCGGGGTAGTCATACGTATGTAACAACTGTAAAAATGCATGCACGATGGCAATTCTAAACGTGCAAAGAGGCAAATTGAATGTACAAGGTGCATGTGCAAATGAAAGGCAGGGATAGCTGCAGTGAGGTTCCCGAGGTAGACACGTACACGTAACAGATGAAGACTACCATTATCAGACTTAGCAAGGCAGTGTCAGAGTAGTAAGAAGGGAGTTGTGCAACAAAGTCCCTGAGAGGTGGGGGGTGTGGTTAGTGATGGGTCACAGAGGTGACAGTGTTCTCTGGGTCACAGAGTTCAGGGTTACAGTGGATGGAAATAACTGTTCCTGAGCCTGCTGGTGGAGAACACAGAGACCTGTACCGCTTGCCTGATGGTAGGAGGGCAAACAGTTTGTGGCATCGATGTGAAGGGTCTCTGAGGATCCTGCGCGCCCTGCGCAGACACCGCTTGTGCTGGAGGTCTACGATGGCTGGGAGCTGGGTACCAGTGATGTGCTGGGCGGTTTTCACCACCTGTTCCAGGGCCTTCCGATCGGCTACGGAGCAACCGCTAAACCACACTGGGGTGCAGTTTGTTAGAATGCTCTCGATTGTGCAGCGGTAAAAGTTCACAAGGATCTTGGGGAACACACGGTCTTTCTTCAGCCTCCTCAAAAAGTACAGGCGCTGCTGCGCCCTTCGACCAATAGTGAGTTCATACTTAGTTGCAAAACATGTAGAGTTTGATTATTACTTTGCTATCACCATTTACTTGATCAGTTATATAGCATGCACACAACACTGTCCACATTCAACAGTTGACCGGTGCTGTTTCTTGAAAGAACTCTGGATAAATGCAACTGTTGGCAGACCTCATTTGTAATTTATTAACAGTTGAATTTGTTTCCGTAATACAAGCTGTGTTTTGGATGGAGATAGAATGTCTTTTTTTAGTTTTCTTTGGAAATTAGATGACTAAATTGCATATTACCAAAGTTTGTCAATTTTAAATGCTCTTCTTTATCTTTTGATGCACATCTCCAAGAACTTCAGGAACTCTTGGACAGTTCTGATGTCCATGATGAGACCTCCCCACCACAGCTCAAGGCATCCTCAGACTGGGCTTCTAGACAGCTAATGTCTTCAGAAAGGTGGAAGGAGGCGAGGCCATTTCTCGTTAACAACTGGCTGGCAATGGAGGATGTCTCCTCATCACCCAGATGTCAACAGTGTGGTACCAACCCAGTTGTTGTGCGCTGTAGAGACTGCCTTCCAAGACCCTTCTTCTGTGCCGAGTGTGACACAGCAAGGCATTCCCTTTTCGTGCTCCACAATAGGGATGCAATGTTGAAAGGTTTCCTAGAGCCACTCCCTCCCACTGCAGGCATCACAATCCTTGATGGCAGCCCTGCTCTCAAAATACTTGGTAACTTCCTACTGTTTTAGAGATCACATAAATGTACCTTCCTTCTATTCTTTCATGATTAGAAATTGCTGTACTTTTTTTCTATGATATCTGATGTTTTTATTTAGCTTTATTTCTGGTTTGCCTGTGTCCACAACCAGAAATCAGTGTTTGCCCTGGCAGGTCTGTTGCGCTTGTCACCTTGAATGGTAAGCATTCGGTATACTCAACTATATGTTGTTTTGTTTGTCTGGTTGCAATAGATCCGTCTAATTAATTTTATGATTCTCTCTTTAGGTCATTACAATCTGGCATTGCCAGAGCTCCATTGTGAAACATGCAAGGAGACTTGTTCAGCAGAAATGAGAGACCTGCAAAGAAGTGACTACTGGCCTGCCACCATCAACTTTTGCACTGTGTTTTCGACTGACATTTTTGCTTCATATGAGTAGATGAAAATGGCTGCCCCAAGGATGTCACGTCAAGCATTTTTGACAATGCTTGACCAAAGGACAGAACATTTTGGCAGAGTAGGTTTATGTAGCTGTATCAAAAGTAAAACTGACAGACTGATTGTAAGCCTGGAGGAGGATTTTTACAATTTCTTGACAATTGTTTCATTATCAGACAGGGAAAATCTTGTCTGATTCCTTCCATAAGAGTTTCATGGAATGGGTGGCTGCACGGCATGAAATTAACAACTTGTGCAAGGAGACGGTGTTTGTCTGTCCAGCTTGCACCCCCAAAATGGTTGCGGTTTCAGTGGACAGAAATCGCAAGCATTACCGGTTTAAGAACTCTGCAGGGTATTTATACATACTCATTCAGTATACATACTAATACATACTCATAATCACTTCAGGTCTCACCAGTTTAATAACAATATATAACAGTAGTTTTGAGAACTTTATCAATCTTCATGTTATTGCTGAAAGAGCTTCATGAATCTTTATGTTGTTGCTGAAAACCTTCTGCATGTCTTTGTATGTCGGACACCATTTTAACCAGCAGGACCTCCCCTTTAAAATAAGATATGACTGGGCAGGACCTCCCCAGTGAACTGCTGAAACCCTAATAATAATAATAATGAACCGGAACAAACACAATAGGGTTTCACCAGTGAACTGCTGAAACCCTAATAATGAACTAGAACAAACAAAATAGGGTTTCACCAGTGAACTGCTGAAACCCTAATAATAAGAACACTAACAAAAATAATAGGTTTCACCAGTGAACTGCTGAAACGCTAATGAACCGGAACAAACAAAATAGGGTTTCACCAGTGAACTGCTGAAATTCTAATAATAATAATAATAATGAACCGGAACAAACAAAATAGGGTTTCACCAGTGAATTGCTGAAACCCTAATAATAATAATAATGAACCGGAACAAACACAATAGGGTTTCACCAGTGAACTGCTGAAATTCTAATAATAATAATAATAATGAACCGGAACAAACAAAATAGGGTTTCACCAGTGAATTGCTGAAACCCTAATAATAATAATAATGAACCGGAACAAACAATAGGGTTTCACCAGTGAACTGCTGAAACCGTAATGAACCGGAACAAACATAATAGGGTTTCACCAGTGAACCGCTGAAATTCTAATAATAATAATAATAATGAACCGGAACAAACACAATAGGGTTTCACCAGTGAACTGCTGAAAACCTAATAATAATGAACCGGAACAAACATAATAGGGTTTCACCAGTGAACCGCTGAAATTCTAATAATAATAATAATAATGAACCGGAACAAACACAATAGGGTTTCACCAGTGAACTGCTGAAACCCTAATGAACCGGAACAAACACAATA
>JACXGI010019816.1:0-11730 GCA_016801175.1 Esox masquinongy | reverse complement strand
CCACTGGACGGCTGGAGGAGCTGGCGGCGTCGGCCACTGGGCGGCTGGAGGAGCTGGCGGCGTCGGCCACTGGACGGCTGGAGGAGCTGGCGGCGTCGGCCACTGGACGGCTGGAGGAGCTGGCGGCGGCGGCCACTGGACGGCTGGAGGAGCTGGCGGCGGCGGCCACTGGACGGCTGGAGGAGCTGGCAGCTGCGGCTCCAGGGCAGCAGGGGTGTGCTGGCTGCGGCTCCTGGGCAGCAGGGGGCACTGGCTGCGGCTCCCGGGCAGCAGGGGGCGCTGGCTGCTGCTCCCGGGCAGCAGGGGGCGCTGGCTGCGGCTCCCGGGCAGCAGGTGGCGCTGGAAACACCCGGCGCCTTGGGGCTGGCACCGAACGTAAGGCAGGTTGCTGATCAATGGCTGGGGGAGTAGCGTCCCGCGGATTAGGCCGCTGGGCGACAGTAGGCCGCACTACAAGGAGTGAGGCACGCCATGTGGCCAGGGAACCCTCCTTCCAGTCCCCACCATGGCAGGTAGAAGGTACGGGCTGCCGCTTCCTCTCACGGCCTCTTCTCCTGCGTCCCGTCCTCTCCGCCTCTTCCATCTCCTGTAGGAGCCCTCTTATCACTTCCTCCTCCTGCTGAGTGAGGGGCTTGACCACTCCCCATTGGTCTACGCCCCATAGCACCCCCCCAAATTCTTCTTGGGGCGCCCTCCTTTTGGAATACTTCCCTCTTGTCAGACGTAAGGCAGCAATAAAAGACCTTGAAAGAGAGCTACAGGAGCTGCGTAGGCAGAGAGAGAGAGAGGACCAGTTATTGCAGCAGTCGATGAAAGAGTTGGAACAGAGTGATAAGGAGAACCCATGGGAAGATGAGGAAGAGGAAGCAATGGGAGAATCAGAAAAATATAGCAGAGGGCCAAAGGGAATGTTGCGAAACTTGGGAACGCAGAAAGCATTGGTGGAGGCACCCGCTCAAATGCACCCAATCCTAATTAAGGGATTTCTACCCCAGTATGTACCATGGGCAACACAGGATTTGGAGGGCCTGGTAGCTAAACTACCCAATCTCCATAATGGAGCAGGGAAATGGATTAGGGTGTTTGAGGAGTTAACTATGGGGAAAATACTGGTGGTGGGGGACCTAAAGGCCTTGTTGGTTAGAGTGATGGGTACGATTAAAATGGAGGCAGTGTTGCGAGATGGTGGCCTGACACAGATGATAGGGACTGTTGAAGGGGATGGACAGACCTTTGACCCATACAGACAGCGGTTATGGGGGGCCTTGAGGGATGAATACCCGGCCATAATAGACTCTGATGTCCTGAAAGGAACACCACTGGGAGAGACAGATAACCCGACTGTATATTTACAAACGCAGCTAGAGAAGTGGAGGCTGGAAACTGAGAAAGACCCTGAGACTGATGATTTAGTGTCCTTCATGTTCAGGAAAGCGCTGGTGGGAGCGCTGCCAACTCCTGTAAAGAATAAGCTGGAGGATGAAGTGGCATTGATGAAATCCAAGCCACACAAGGAGTTCAGAGACCATTTCATTCATGCTGTGGAGAGATACAGGCAGAGTGAAAGGAAACTGGCTGAACAGGGGAAGGAGGTGCAGAGGAAGCTCACCCAATTACAACTGGACGAGCTCACGAAAAAGAGAAAGACACAGGCCCCAGTTACCACAGCGACTGTCTCTGAGGAAGGCACCATGGCACCTGTCCTCCAGGGAGGTCAACAGCCACCACAACAGCCACAGGCCCCTCAGTCATGCACCTCGCCAGTAGTGAATGTGTTTACACAGCCCCAGGGACAGTGGCAGCAAAGAGGCCAGAGGAATGGGCCAAAAGATCAGAACAGGGGACCTAGGCGTCCAGTGGGGATCTGTTGGGGGTGTAATCAGGAAGGGCATACTAAAAGTAATTGTCCTATAAACCCATGGGTCCCAAATCAGGGCCCCGGGCGTTGGCCCCCCAGCCACACCCCCAGAAATAGGCAAAATCAGGGTTCTGGTAATTGGCCAGGAAACAGCCAAGCCCAGGGAGCGTGGCAACAGCCCCACAACCAGCTCCCTCAGGGTCCTGTGAACCCATGGACCCACCAAGAGTACTGAGGGTGCCCGGAGAATCCTAATGGGGAGGGTCAGTTTGCAGCTATAACTTTGCAGGCTGATAAGGAACCAATGCTGCGGGTTCAAGTAAATGATAGGGGCACACCAATGATGGTGGATACCGGAGCTACTTACACTTGTGTAAGTCCAAAGTATGCCTCTCACCTCCCCAGGTGAGATAAATATGCTAAGACAATAGGATTCTCTGGGAAAACGCAGCTGATACCCATGACTGCTCCAGTAAATCTAACCACAAGTGGACGCTCTGCTAAAATTCCCATATTGGTTTCGGAACACACTCCACTGAATTTATTGGGCAGAGATGCACTATGTAAATTAGGGTTACAAATTCAGTGTACACCTGATGGCATAATTATAGAAGAGATAGGGGAGAAAAGACAGATGATGATGGTGCCGCAAACATCATTAGCAAATGTATATTGGATAGGCAACATTGACGAAAAAGTTAGGGAAGTCACTTGTAAATGTGGTAAATATATTGAGGCACAAATGCCACAGGCAAGCATGCCTCAAATGGCTTATCATTGCACATTAAAGTATGACCCATATCAGGATGAGATTGTGGAAGAGTTGTGGTTGATCCACTTATCCTCTACTCTCCTGAACAGGATCTGATAAAAGTTCTGTGTTTTGCAGAAATGGTTGGGGAACCACAGGAGGTGGAGATCACTGTAGGTCAGCAGATGCAGATAGGGGAGGTTGAAGACAGACAAAGCAGGTTGAGGAAGGAAATGGAACAAGTGGTTCTGAGGCAAGTTTGGTCGCAGCATGACACGGATGTAGGGTTAGTTAAATCGGCAAACCCAGTGTACATCAAGGTAAAGACAGGAGCACAGCCTGTGTGGAAGAAACAATACTATATGAAGCCAGAGGCAGAAGCAGGCATCAAGCCAACAATTGAAGGCCTAGCAGAGACTAAAGTGTTAGAAGAGACAGATATGACTGTAATACACCTCTTTTCCCAGTACTAAAGGCCGACAAGACAAAGTGGAGGTTGGTCCATGATTTGCGGCCTATTAATGAAATTGTGCAGGATTGTCATGCTGAAGTTCCAAATCCCCACACGCTATTGACAAATGTCCCTCCCGACGCTAAGTTTTTTACTGTTATTGATCTGTGTGGCGCATTTTTCAGCGTCCCATTGGCTGAAGAGTGTAGGCACTTGTTTGCTTTCACCTATGGGGGAAGGCAATACAGGTATACTCGCTTACCTCAGGACTTTAAGCACTCTCCACACATTTTTAATCAGGTGTTGAAGGCAGACTTAGTAGAGCTTGTATTGGAGGGAACGCTCATCCAGTATGTTGATGATTTGTTGGTCTGTGCTCCCACGGTGGAGCAGTGTCATGCTGACTCTATCAAGGTTTTGCAGAAATTGGCTGAGGGAGGACACAAGGTGTCACAAAAGAAACTACAGTATTGTCAGACTGAAGTGGAGTACTTGGGGAGGACCATATCTCATCAGTTGAAAGCCATTGCCAAAGGTCAGATAGAAGGGGTGAGCAAAGCTCCACTTCCACAGACAGTAGGCCAGATGTTAACGTTCTTGGGAATGACAGGATTCAGCTCAGACTGGATAGAGGACTATGCTTTGAAGGTAGTGCCCTTACGGGACTTGTTGAAGGACACTGGGCAACAGCAGTTAAGTGTCAAACTTAATTGGAATAGGGATGCGCTAGCAGCTTTTGAAACAATAAAACAAGATATGCAATCAGCACCTGCTCTGGCAACACCAGACTACACGAAGCCTTTCTTGCTGTATGTTGCTAACAGAGTAGGGGGATATGCTACAGCTGTTTTGATGCAAGACACCTGCAGTGGTAGGAGAAAACAGCCCATAGCATACTATAGCTCGAAGTTAGACTCAGTGGCCCAGGGCTATCCGCCCTGTTATCAAGGATTGGCTGCAGTACAGTATGCGTATGACAAAGCATCTACTCTCACAATGGGATATCCAGTGATCATCCACACCCATCACAAGATAGTAGAACTGATTGAGCAAGGAAAATTTGTGTTAACGAACTCGAGGTTGTTAGACTACTTACCTTTGTTGTCGTATCCAGATGTCACAATTAAGAGGTGTGTTACAGTAAACCCGGCAGAGAGAATCCCTCTTGAGTTTGAAGGAGAGCCTCATGACTGTGTGGCTGAATCTCTGACGTTTACCAGACTTAGGCATGATTTACTCTCCACTCCAATCCCTGGAGTGGAGATGGAGTTGTTTGTGGATGGGTCCTGTTACAGGGACCACGATGGAAATCATGCAGGCTTTGCAGTGGTTAGGATGACCCAGGAAGGCCAGTTTCAAACGATTATCAGTGAAGCGTGTCCACAGCCTTGTTCTGCACAGTTAGCGGAGTTAAAAGCATTGACAGCTGTATGTAGGGAGGGGACTGATAAGGTGGCTAACATTTACACAGACTCAGCTTATGCACACGGGGTGTGTCACTTGTTTGGAGCAGTGTGGAAACAGAGAGGTTTTAGGAAGACTGATGGAACTCCCATCTTACACAATGATCACATTCAGGACCTCATGGTGTCGCTGCTGCTCCTGCGAAAGGTAGCTATTATCAAATGTCAGGCACACAGGAAAGGCAATGATTACATCATCCAAGGTAACAACGCAGCAGATAAGGCAGCCAGGTTAGCATCCAAGTGCCAGAGTGCTATCATGGCCCCGCTGATACTAGTAGAGGCAACCCCAGGAATGGATGACATCATCAGGATGCAAGAGAGAGCCAATGTGTATGAGCAGAGTGTGTGGCTGAAAAGGGGGGCTACTAGAGATAACACTGGCCTGTGGAGATCTCATACAGGACTTTTAGTAGCACCAACTGCTCTACTTGGGATCCTCATTACGAATGCGCATGGTTTTGACCACTGTACAAGGGGGGAGATCTTAAGGCGGATCAGAGGTCAGGGTTTTTGGTCCCCATACATGTGAAAGTCTTATTACAGTTTAAGCTAATATGAGTTTTTACTCGATTTGGTTGTCTGTTTGAATGTGTACTTTGACTCCTGTTGAGGATCTATTCACAATAGTTGACCTAACAGCATTCTACCAGTCTGGACTTTAACATCAGCAACTATGTACTTGTGGGAAGTTCACATACAGGCATACAAAACAGCAAGAACATTCCACCTTCAACTCTAATGGTGAGTCTTCATATGTGGACCTGTTTTTCATTGACTGAAGTAATACATCCAAATACAGGGTCCCTATTCGAGAGCTATGCAGCAAACAAATCCAGGTAATTGTTAGCTGTACATGTACAATAGCTTGAGTTAGTTATGTAACTCTAACAGAGTTTGTTTCGTTTGATACACACTTATACTGGTTTGCACTTGTGGATTCCAGGTATGAAATTTGGGGTCAAACTCCCTGTGGACTGTTGAATTCCTACTCACTTTCTTCTTTTAACATACAACAATCCATTTGAATGCACATTTTTTGACTACGGCAAATACACAGTTTCACCATCAATTGTTCATGTATAACTGTTTCACTACTGGTTTATACACACATTTGCTGGTCTAGCTATGTGGCGTCCACATGTTAGAGTTTCCCCATCACTTGTCATATGTAAGTGTAGTGGTACTGGTTTATGCACACATTTACTGATCTAGCCAAGTGGGGGCCACATATCACATATTGGCATCACAACCTTTTCTAGAATGTTGAATTCCATATGTTCACACTTCAGAAGCAACAATATAATCAATGTGAAAGTCTTATTACAGTTTCAGTTAATGAGTTTATACTCGATTTGGTTATCTATATGAATGTGTACATTGACTCCTGTTGAGGACCTATTCACAATAGTTGACCTAACTGCATGTATGATGTTGGACAGCATTCTACTAGTCTGGACTTTAACATCAGCAACTATGTACTTGTGGGAAGTTAACATACAGGCATACAAAACAGCAAGAACATTCCACCTTCAACTCTAATGGTGATTCTTCATATGTGGACCTGTTTTTCATTGACTGAAGTAATACATCCAAATACAGGTTCCCTATTTGAGAACTATGCAGCAAACAAATCCAGGTAATTGTTAGCTGTACATGTACAATAGCTTGAGTTAGTTATGTAACTCGAACAGAGTTTGTGTCGTTTGATACAGACTTATACTGGTTTGCACTTGTGGATTCCAGGTATGAAATTTGGGGTCAAACTCCCTGTGGACTGTTGAATTCCTATTCACTTCGTTCTTTTTACATGCAACAATCCATTTGAATGCACATTCTCTTGACTAATGTAATTACACAGTTTCACCATCAACTGTTCATGTGTGACTGTTTCAGTACTGGTTTATATGCACATTTACTGGTCTAGCTATGTGGTGTCCACATGTCAGATATTCCCCATCACTTGTCATATATAAGTGTATTAGTACTGGTTTATGCACACATTTGCTGGTTTAGTGAAGTTGGGGCCACATGTCACATATTGGCATCAAAAAATTTCTAGAATGTTGAATTCCATTTGTTCACAATTCAGAAGCAACAATATAATCAATTTGAATGTCTTTGAACAATTGCAATTAATATGAGTTTGTACTTGAATTGGTTGTCTGTTTGGATGACTACATTGACTGCTGTCGAGGACCTATTCACAATAATTGACCTAACTGCATGTATGTTGTTGGGGAGCATTCTACCAATCTGGACGTTAAAAACTGCAGCAATGTATTTGTGGGAATTTCACATACAGGCATACAAAACAGCAAGAACATTCCACCTTCAACTCTAACGGTGATTCTTCATGTGGACATGTTTTTCGTTGCCTGAAGTAATACATCCAAATATAGTGTCGCGATATGTCTTGTGCAGGAACCCAAAAGCAGAACAGGACGAGGTAAGTATGAAATACAAGGTGAGTATTTATTAGGAATTTGAATGTGGAGAACGATTAGGTCCAGTTAGTCGGCAGGGAGTGAGGCTGGAAGACTGGAGGTCTTTGTGCTAATCCAAATGTGCTGCAGTGAAGTAGACAGCCAGGCAGGTGTGAGTGACAATCCAGGTGAGTAACTGTAGACAGATGAACAGGCGGCAGATTAGCGACAGGCAAAGAGACAAAAACAGCAAAATACTTTCCAAAACTAGCAGCTTGATACGAGAGCTAAACATACTGGTTACGCTAACGATCCGGCAGGGAATGGATGTCTGGTCATGACTTATATGGTGCAGGGAATGGTAATCAGGACCAGGTGTGCAGATCGCAGCAGGTGTAAGTGGTTGGAGACTCAGCCGGGATGTGTTCAGGAAAACTCAGGAAAAACGAACTTCAGACTAGAGCAAAAACAAAACACCGGCAAAACAGGCTCAAGATGCTGGATTTATGTCAGTATCCCCCCTCCGACGGACGCCACCGGGCGGACCACCCGGAGTGCCAGGATGGAGCCTATAGAAGTCCCGGAGCAGGACGGGATCAAGGATCTGGCGCCGAGGTATCCAGCATCTCTCCTCAGGACCGTAACCCTCCCAGTCCACGAGGTGTTGGACACCCCGCCCACGTCTTCTGGAGTCCATGATGCGGCGAACGGTGTAGACAGGACCCCCATCGATAATCCAAGGGGGAGGCGGACGAGGAGGAGGGGCCAACAGGGGACTGAGGAGAACAGGCTTAAGCCAGGAGACATGGAAGGCAGGATGGACCCTAAGGGTCTTGGGCAATTTCAGACGGACAACAGCTGGGTTTATGATCCGGTCCACCACAAACGGACCAATAAACTTAGGGGACAGTTTCTTATATTCAGTCCGCAGGGGCAGGTTCCGGGTGGCCAACCAGACCTTATCCCCAACAGCGTAGGTAGGAGCGTGCGCTCAGAATAAGGGAACCAATCGACCCATCTCTGGACTTCTGCATCCTCTGCCCATTCCTCGGCGACCTTGGTCGCATCTGGCTCTGGATTTTGTGTCCGGGTTGCCCTTATCTGAGGGGAACACCGTTGTCCTGACAGTAGTGGACAGATTCAGCAAGTTTGCTCACTTTCTGCCCCTTCCCAAACTTCTGTCTGCCACTGAGACTGCCAACATCCTGGTCAAGGAAGTGTTTAGGAAACACGGTCTACCTGGTGACATTGTTTCGGATCGTGGCCCGCACCGGGCATGCAGCAACGAAACTCCGAGTCTGGTCTCCCATGGCAGGCCACCAAAACCGTCTGCGCAGTAAGGCCATAGTTCTAGCCACACCGGGGTGACAAGCCATCTTGTTGGCGTGGGCCCACTGAAGCACAGCAGAACGGACAGAGTCGGGCACAAACAGATGACCTGGACGGACCATTACCAGGACCGGGCTGAGTTCGAATGGCTGTCATAACCTCCTCCTCGATCCTCCAGGTGACAGCACCCATGATGAGCTTCTGTGGCAGAATAGTCTCCGGTGTAGCCTCATCTTTCACTGTCTTGGAAAACATCCAGGAAAGAGCGTCCGCCTTGCCATTCCGTGAGCCTGGTCGAAAGGTGAGAGAAAAATTGAAGCGTCCAAAAAACAATGCCCACCTGGCTTGACGTGAGTTTAGATGTCTGGTGGATTGCACGTATGCAAGGTTTTTGTGGTCTGTCCAAACAACAAACGGCTGCTCAGCCCCCTCCAGCCAGTGGCGCCACTCCTCCAAGGAGAGTTTGACAGTGAGCAGTTCCCGGTTCCCCACATCATAGTTTCTTTCAGCTGGAGAGAGACAACGAGAGAAAAAGGCACAGGGATGAAGCTTATTGTCACTGGAACTCCCCTGAGAAAGAATGGCACCGACTCCCACATCAGAAGCATCCACTTCCACAACGAACTGACGAGAAGTATCTGGGTGAGAGAGGATAGGTGCATCAGTGAAGCGCCTCTTCAGATCCAGGAAAGCCTTGTTTGCCTCCGGATTCCAACCGAAAGATCTGGAACTTGAAGTCAGGGCAGTGAGCGGAGCGGCCACTCAGCTGTAATCGCGGATGAATCGTCTGTAGAAATTTGCAAACCCCAGAAACCTCTGGAGTTGCAACCGGGACTCGGGCTGAGGCCAATCGAGTACCGCCTTAACTTTCTCAAGATCCATCTTCAACTGACCCTCGGAAATGATGTAACTGAGGAAGGATGTGGTGTGGGCATGAAAATCACATTTCTCAGCCTTAACGAACAGCCGGTTCTCCAAAAACCGCTGCAGAACCTTTGACATGCAGGACATGGTTAGGCAGATCTTCGGAAAACACAAGAATGTCATCCAAGTAAACAAACACAAAACGACTGATCATGTCTCTCAGAACGTCGTTAACCATACTCTGGAAAACTGCAGAGGCATTAGTGAGTCCAAACGGCATGACCAGATACTCAAAGTGGCCCATAGGAGTATTGAACCCCGTCAGCCATTCGTCTCCCTCCTTGATACGGACCAAGTGGTAAGCATTGCGCAAGTCCAGCTTAGTGAATATGGTAGCGCCCTGCAGGGAGTCAAAAGCAGAGTTCATCAAGGGCAGAGGGTACTTGTTCTTGATAGTTATGTCGTTAAGCCCACGGAAATCAATACAAGGCCGCAGGGAGCCGTCTTTCTTACTTACGAAGAAGAACCCCGCCCCCAGGGGTGAAGAGGAGGAACGAATGAGGCCAGCAGCAAGAGAATCCTTAATGTAGCTTTCCAAGTCTTCACGTTCTGGTTTAGATATACTGTAGAGACGGCCCTTTGGGTAGGCAGCACCAGGTATAAGATTGATAGCACAATCATAAGGTCGGTGGGGGGGCAGAGACAGGGCCTTCTGTTTGCTGAACACCTCCTTAAGATCGTGGTAGACCTCGGGAACCATGGACATGTCTGGAGGTGGTGAGTCCAGATCCTGTTTAGAAGCAGAGGGGGCCCAGGCAGTTTTAAGACAGTTAGCATGACACTTTATACTCCAGTTGGTTACCTTGCCCCTTACCCAATCAATAGTGGGGTTGTGTTCTTGGAGCCAGTGGTAACCCAAAACCAGAGGGGTGCGAGGAGAGTGCAGGATCAAAAAGGATATGACCTCAGAATGATTTCCTGATATCAGCATGTTAACAGGTCCAGTTCCCTTAGTTATCCGTGCCAATAATTCGCCGTTAAGCGTGGTAGCTTCAATGGCCTCCGGGAGACAGCTGTTTGACTCACGTCTATGCTGGCGCTCCTCTACTGACAATCCATGACGTCCCATCTGCATGGGTTCGGAATCTGATGACCACTGTTCCCCCTTAATCTCCTGGAATGTAGCTCGGCTCCCCAACTCTGCTCCATTTCCAGATTTGGAAGGTTGGCAACGTGGAGAATGGTTGGAAAACCTCTCACGTCTCTCCCTCCTTCTCTCTCGGCACCGGTTATCAACACGAATAGACAAAACCACCAACCCGTCCAAGTCACTGGGCTCGGGATAAGAGATTAGTTCATCTTTTATCTGTTCTGATAATCCCTGATGAAACACAGCCTGTAGTGATTCCTCATTCCACCCGCTTTCCACTGCCAATGTTTTGAATTCAATAACAAATTCTGCTACACTGCGTGATCCTTGGCGTAGAGAGCACAACCGTTTAGATGCGTCCTTACCTCGGATGGGGTGTTCAAAAAGTTTCCTCATCTCGGCTGAGAAGGCATGGTATGAAGCCAAGCAGGAGTCCTGTCGTTCCCATGGGGCAGATGTCCACTCCAGAGCCTTTCCCCGCAGCAGTTCAATTACAAAGGCAATCCTAGCTTTATCTGATGCATAGGAGTAGGGCTGCAAGTCAAAAACCAAGTCACATTGCATGAGAAAAGCACAACATCCTCCCAAATCCCCATTGTACTTATCCGGTGTCTGTACTTTGGGCTCTCGGAGCAACACAGCTTCTGAGACAGCAGGCGAGGGTGGTGAAACAGGTGGTGAAGAAACTGCTGGAGCACTGAGCTGAGCCTGGACAGTGGTAAGACTAGTGGTTAGATATCGAATTGAATTGGTTACCTCCTGTAGTGCCACACTGTGCTGTCCCAACATGTTTCCTTGCTGGGAAATGGCATGACGCACAGAGTCCAGATCCGCTGGGTTCATCTTGGTCAGATCGTTCTGTCACGATATGTCTTGTGCAGGAACTCAAAAGCAGACCAGGATGAGGTAAGTATGAAATACAAGGTGAGTATTTATTAGGAATTTGAATGTGGAGAACGATTAGGTCCAGTTGGTCGGCAGGGAGTGAGGCTGGAAGACTGGAGGTCTTTGTGCTAATCCAAATGTGCTGCAGTGAAATAGACAGCCAGGCAGGTGTGAGTGACAATCCAGGTGAGTAACTGTAGACAGAGGAACAGGCGGCAGATTAGCGACAGGCAAAGAGACAAAAACAGCAAAAGACTTTCCAAAACTAGCAGCTTGATACGAGAGCTAAACATACTGGTTACGCTAACGATCCGGCAGGGAATGGATGTCTGGTCGTGGTATAGGATATATAAAATGATTAATATGTAAGAGGTTTAACATAGGATTGTTTCTGAACTATCATCACCCTTTATGAATGAATGTATAATCAGTAGGCACGGAGTGGAAACATTATGGGGATCATTATGGTAATAGCAATCAATGTATCAGCGATATATAACATGATTAATAATCAAGATGTATAGGGCCCTAATGGCTCTATTATTTTTAAACA
>JACXGI010019814.1:0-11733 GCA_016801175.1 Esox masquinongy | reverse complement strand
ACATCTTTTCCTTCCCTTCGCCTCTCTATTAATGTGCTTGGACACAGAGCTCTGTGAACAGCCAGCCTCTTTAGCTATGACCTTTTGTGTCTTGCCCTCCTTGTGCAAGGTGTCAATGGTCGTCTTTTGGACAGCTGTCAAGTCAGCAGTCTTCCCCATGATTGTGTAGCCTACAGAACTAGACTGAGAGACCATTTAAGGGCCTTTGCAGGTGTTCAGGTGTTTTTAGAGTGTGGCACCAGGTGTCTTCAATATTGAACCTTTTCACAATATTCTAATTTTCTGAGATACTGAATTTGGGGTTTTCATTAGTTGTCAGTTATAATCATCAAAATTAAAAGAAATAAACACTTGAAATATATCAGTCTGTTTTTTGAATGGAATTACTGAAATAAATCAACTTTTTGATGATATTCTAATTTTGTGACCAGCACCTGTATTGACAGCAAACGTGATTTCACTGTTTTATATTCACACAGAACGTAATCACGGGTTACTAGTTGTATATTAACGTAATTCCTGAGAGGTACAGTGGGTTTACTTAGTTCGGCCAGATGGCTTCCACAGATTTGTGCCTCAACAGAAGGGCTACATTCCTTAGACTTCATGGCTTGGATTTTGCTCTGACAAGCCCTCTGATGTGTGGGACCTTATACAGACAGGTGTGTGCCTTTCTAAATCTTGTCCAGTCAATTTAAGTCAACTCCAATCAACGTTTGGAGACATCTCAATGATATTCAAATAACACAGGATGCATCTGAGCAAAGTGTCGGGATATTTACATACATTAGATATTTCTGCTTTTTACTTCCAACAACACTAAAAATAGGTGTTTTCACTTGTCATTATGGGGTAATGTGTGTATATAGATGTCAAATAAACAGTATATTTATGTATGTATTCAGTATGTCAATATCTCAACAAAATGGGGAGAAAGTGAAGGGACCTGAATACTTTATGAAGGCACTGTAATGTTTAATGTGCTTTACATTCTGGAAACAGCATGACCTCTTATCCAGATTGACCCCATATCAATGGTTAATCAGTGGTTACATTTTGCGGTGGGAGAGCCCTATATTTTAAGGGAGTCAAGGGAATTCAAATGTGTGGGATTTAAGGATTTAAAACACCACACACTATTTGTCATGGGCAAAATATAGGATAACTATACAATTATGAATAAAGAGTAAATTAACCAGATATTTTGTCAGTTAAAAAGTAAATATTTAATGCAGTAATCAACCCAAATATACTGTATGTTGTTTATTTAGCTAGCGTTACAGCTAGATAATAATGAAAAAGTTAAATATTTTTGGAGTTAAGTTAGTTAACAACTCGATTTTACCTTCAGAAATAGTCAACTTCCTCGTCTTACTGTTTCCATCTTATTTTTTCATCTTGACTGTGGAGATCAAAAATCCATCCTCATCAAACCACCCCAAAAGGTAGCTAACGTTAACACAGCTACCTAGAAGAGAGTATTATTTGCTTCCTTAGTTAGCTAACTTCAGTTTATACATAGAATACCACATCTCTTTGAATGGCTTCAGAAATAGGCAGCAATATACTTACATTTGCATTATTTAACTAAAACTTTCCATATAATTACATTTAGCAGTTAGCTGGGTACTTACTGATCTTTTTCACTCTGGATACTGTACTGACCAACACAATAACGTTCGACTACTATTTGTTGTTTTAATTGATGTATTACTTTTTCCTGCTATTTGTTCTGTCAGTCCATTTTTGCGCTTCTGCAGCTACCTGTTACCTTGCTCTCACTCGTCAGTCTGTTCTGGGACTTTCATAAATACAGAGCACTCTATGGTGCTCTAACTACAGCGCTCAAATTTCAGGGCAGTGTCTAATGACACTACAGGTCTACAAACTTGAATGTCGTTAGTAACCATAGATTGAAGCATACAATTATAAATTCAATGCAAAATATTGCTTGTTGTATCTAACATTTTAACTGCACGTCATTGGAAGTACCGGAGCTCACCTCTGCCTAGTACTCATTCTGACCACGTGCTGTTGCTCAGCATATGAAGAAGTGTAAAGTACTATGGGTACTAAATGTTTGCAATCCATTAAGTGGCTCTGAATAAATGTGTCAGCTAAATGACTGAAATGTAAATTTACTTTGGTCAGTTTCTGAAATATGAACTGACTAAAGGTTTGGGAAATGCTGCATGCATCAGCCGATTTGAATTCTCTAACACTGCTTTTGTACTTTAGACACTAAATGTAAAACAATGAATTGCAACCAACTGGTGTCTTTAACATTAGAGGGTAACGGCAAAAAAACAAATGCGCCAGTAGCCATCGTATTACCATCTGAGTCTATGATGACACATGAAATGATTTAGTGAGCCCGGACATCCCTCAAAAAGCTGCTGAATTGCTGTCTTTGTTTCATGTGGATATGCAGGCTCACCCAGTTTGTTTCCTTCCATCAGCACAGTTCCATCTGCCTGCCTGGCCCGAGTAAGGGATTTGTTTGTGTAGCCATCCACTGAGGTCATACAGGAAAGAGAGAAGAGTGAATACAAAGGAAGACAACATGTTGTTATCAAAGTCTTATCCTCTGCTTTGCCATCTCCAAATAGGCTGTGACTCTGAGACTTAAGTTAGCTGCCCGCATATACGTTTCTGGTATGGACATTGTGGAGAGCTACAGCTCCTCTTCATATACTTAAATATTTAGGTCGTTTTGATTTTAGTTTCCTTAAAAACTAAAATGGATAATTTGTTATCCATGACATTTACGTTTTATCTACGGTTTTCTAGTGTGAATATCCCCCAAATACACATTTTCTTCTGCCTTTGTCAAAACTAGACTGAAATTCAGCTGGTTTGAGCAAACATTCCGCTGTAGAATGCTGGAACAAACAGACTGGCTCTTAAGCATGCATTTTCTGTATTTATTGCTCTTACATGCGCTACTAAACAGACTAAAGACTGAATAAATAGGCCTTTTGAATGAGAAAAGGGGTCTCTAAGAGATAATACAGAGTTCTCTAACCATACAGCAGTTAGAGAACTCCCTCTCAGCCCATAGTGATAGTAAAAGACAGTCATGCACCAGTTGGTTCAGATCAGAGTAACATAAACAAACCCTGTGTAAGTACTGATCAATACATCCAGGAGATCAAACTGGAGTGCTTCAGGGGCAGATTAATATGTTTGATGAGAGCCAGTGTGCCTGCACAACCCCAGATCTATGCGGTTTTTCCAAACTGTTATAGACAAGCTTTGTCTATTTTGAATTATAATATGCTTACTTGCTTCGCTGTACATGCTTTCTGTCTCTCTGTCTCCCTCCCTTTCTATTGGACCTACTCTGGCTATTTTAGAAAAATAGAAGTTACCTGTTTCACTCGATTGCCTCTCTCTGTTCCTCCCTCCCTCCTTTCCTCCCAGACTTACTCTGTCTATTTTGGAAGATAGCAGTTACCTGTTTTAACAAATTCTCCCTCCATTTCTACCAGACCTACTTGACCTCTGAATGCTCAGCCGTGAAAAAGTAGTTGCCCCCTCTAACCACTGTGGTAATTTTTGACCTTGCCGTTTGTCTATAATGTTTCAACATCTTGAACATTGATCTGACCCAATTAGTCATGTATGCTTACAATGTCCACGCAGTACGGCCAGAAGAGGATTGGCCACCTCACTCCTCTAGGCTTCTGCCTAGCTTCATGGAAGCCTTTCTTGGAAGGTTTGCTTAGCAATTTGCTTTTCCTCTTCCTGGGTTTCAGGCAGGGTATCTTTAAAGGCACTTGCTGCTGATATAAAAAGTGCTTTGTTAAATACTTTTGATTTGATTGTGCAAGTAAAAAAAAAGTGAGATAATAAAGTAAGTCACACAAAGATGTTAAGTATTCACATAGCGGAGTAAAATCCACAGCAGCACTAATTCCATCGACTGGCTTGGGATACAATTGCAGAAAGGGCTTCCCCCTGTGCTGTAATACATCGGCTTGATGTATAAGCAGTCTCATTAAAGTTTGATCAATGGTGTGTAAACCCATGATTGAATTACAGAGAAATGCAGTCAGCAATGTTAAGTTAAAGGACAAACTGCAATCAGAAGACCGTATCATATGACATTTACCTTCCTCCGATGAATGAAGAACAGTTCAACTTTACTGCCCTCTACGGGTCAGAAACCAGACCGTCTCTTTCCAAATGCGTACTTAAATACAATGTGTGCAAAGATGTCAGAATACCAACACATCATACCTTTTAATTATTTAGTGAGAATGCATCCATCGCATATCGAATATTGACTCAGTGCTGAACAAGGATGGTTAGAAGAGACAGGGAGAATTCTTTGCTTCTTTGTGAGGAAATGCTGAGAAACAGCCTTCCCTAATGAAGCCAATTTGTCTTCCTACAGTATCTGTTCCTCACTCTCTCGGGCAAGAAATCCAGGTGAGACTTGGAGATCTGCTGATGGAGAAAATATAAGATGCCTTTTATTGACACATTTAGGAAATCTAAATGCCTCCAGGTGCCTCCCGATGATGTTTGTTTCAACATTACAGTTTTTTAAATACAGTGCTCAAAAAAAATAAGGGAACACTTAAATCACCTATCGGGTCTCGATGAACGAATTATATTAAAGATCAAAATCTTTACTGTACGTTGTGTAATTCATAGAAAACAAAATTATGTAACAATGGTCAATGGAAACCAAAATCACCAACCGATTGAGGGATGGATTCAAACACACAAGTAAACAATTGAAATCACAGGCTGTTGACTTGAGGCTGTTCTGTGAATTTCATCACGGCAACTCATTATGTGACTCAGTAGTGTGTATGGCCCCATGTGCCTGTATGCACTCCCGACAATGACTGGGCATGCTCCTGATGAGACGGCGAATGGTGTCCTGGTGGATATCCACCCAGAACTGGATCAAGGTGCTCCTGGACAGTCTGTGGCACTACTTGGCAGTGTCGGATGCCCCGATACATAACGTCCCCGAGGTTCTCAGTTGGATTCAGGTCTGGGGAACGTTAGGGCCAGTCAATGGCATCAAAGCCTTCGTCATCCAGGAACTGCCTACACACTGGACGACCCTCCAAGTATATGCCTCCCCAGACCATCATTGACCCACCGCCAAACTGGTCATGCTTGATGATGTTGCAGGCAGCATAACGTTCACCAAGGCGTCTCGAGACTCTTTCACGTCTGTCACACATGCTCAGTGTGAACCTGCTCTCATCTGTGAAGAGAACAGGGAACCAGTGGTGGACCTGCCAATTCTGGTGTTCTCTGGCAAATGCCAATCAAGCTGCACGGTGCTGGGCTGCAAGCACAGATCCCACTAGGGGACGTTGGGCCCTCATGCCACCCTCATGGAGTCTGCTTCTGACAATTCGGTCAGAAACATGCACACCAATAGCCCGCTGGAGGTCATTTTGTAGGGCTCTGGCAGTGCTCTTCCTGTTCCTCCTCGCACAAAGGAGCAGATACCGGTCCTGCTCCTGGGTTGATGCCCTTCTACAACCCCTGTCCAGCACTCCTCATGTAACGGCCCGGTATTTCCTCCATGCTCTTGAGACTGTGCTAGGAGAGACAGCAAACCTTCTTGCAATGGCACGTATTGATGTGCCATCCTGGAGGAGCTAGACTGCCTGTGCAAACTGACTCGGTCAGGAAGCATAAGGAGAGAGCAATTGTCTGTGGCCACCACCTGCAAAACCATTCCCTTCATGGGGTTGTCTTGCTGTTGCCTCTCCAGTGCATCTGTTGTCACTTTCATTTGCACCAAAACAGGTGACATTGATTCACAATCGCTTGTGCTTCCTAACTGGAAAGATTGATATCCCAGAAGTTTAATTGACTTGGTGTGATACTGTGATGATTAAGTGTTCCCTTAATTTTTTAAATGTATAAGAGTAAAGGCAGAGAAATGTTGGACAAAAAGATCAGTTAATTAGTCAGTGAACTCGTGTCCCCGATGGACAGCCTTTTCTTCAGCACTCATTCAAGTTGCCCCAGATCCGTTGAATGGGGAAACATTCCCTGCTCTCTGTGCAGGGTGATGAATTCAGGTCTCTTTTTTTCTCTCTCTTTCTGGCCTTCTCCCTTTCTTTCTCATCTATCCTCTTTCCTAGCCAGTCTCAAACTGCTTCAACAAGTCAGCTCTAGTCGGTCAAGCTATTTTCGGTAGCAGCAGAAAGCACAAAAATAATGAGCGTGTGTGAGCATGTGTGTGTGCATGCATGTGTGTACAACAGAGAGAGCAAGGAAGAGAAAGCAAGAGACAAAGGGAGCAAGAGAGTTGTAAGAAAAAGAGAGCATGTGCGAGAGAGGGAGAAAGACAGAGAGAGAGGATAAGAAGGAGTTCAAACATCTTACTGGCCTAATTTGAGCAACCTTCAGAGGTGTTGGAAAGGCACTGCAGAGGACATGGATGGGGGGGGGCTCGCTGATGGCAATGGGATGGAGGGACTGTGAGACCCGCAGGGGAACCATGGACATTACTCAGGTCACTGTCTGCCTCTCACAATAACTGATCCACGCCACTGAGACATTACTAATCTACAATAATAGTACTGCATATGCATTCGAATATGTTTGTAATTATCTCCAATCTTTAACACTTGACCAGGTCCCAGAGAATTTATATCCTTCAGGTGACATTTTTAATCTGAAATGTGACTTCTTCCAATGGCTTAGGTTAGTTAATTAGTTATATTTACTTTCCAGTATAACTACTATTAGTTTCTATTAGTATGAAGTTCAGTTAGTATTGTAACTACAGCTAAATCCGTTTTGAAAATACCTGTTACTCATTTTATAGAATAAAGCACAATATCAAAATCATAATATTTCCTTTTGTCTTGTCATTCTAACACAATGTAGAATATTTTTATGTGTTTCAAGCAAAAATATTACTTTGAACCGTTATGCGTTGTTCCGCCCTCGCAACTGTCCATTTCTTAAGCTTAGCAGATAGATAAACTCCCTCCAATGACTGCAGTATTAAAGAATGATTTATTATCACCACTTCTTGTCTACAGCAGTTAGAAAAGGAGTAAAATTTAAATGAAAAAATAAACCGACATAATACTAGACATAGTTCTCGTTTAATCTAAACATTAAAGTATTCAAATACATAATACTGATAAAACAAGATATCAAACGACCACTAGTAGTTAACTGTAAATTAGTTCCCCAGAGAAGGCAAGTTAATTACATTGAGCAAATACTGTAACAGCTAGCATATCGTTAACACCAAATAAATTAATTTATCTATCAATCAATCATCATCTGAAAATAATCTTTGAATTCAAAGGGAAGTTTTTAATGTTTGGATTTACTTACAGACAATGCTTCCTCAAAATGAAAACAATGAAGATGATTTTAGATGTTTTTACTGCTCCACAGTGTCTCTTGACACTTCCCCATTAGCAAGAAATAAAAGGTTCTTCTATTATAAAATGTTACAAAAAGGTCTTACTGACGCTGTCATCTAGTGGTCAGATGTGGATTAGCTAGTAATTTTAAAATTAACTGAAACATACTGCTGGGGTGAAAACACTCCCCGCCTGGTATCTGTAAGGATGCCACTGTCAGCTCTGGCGTATGAAGAAGGAGGAGCGGAATGCGGAGTCGTTCTGTTCAAGGTATGCATTTAATGAGCTGCACTGTGCTCGTAAAGGCGAGACAATAACACACAAGGACAAAGGGAGCAGAGGGAACATATATACTGGGGAAATGACTGTATGATGATCAGGTACGCTAAATGAGACAACAGGTGTGATGAGTTGATGAAATGGGCGGTGGTGTCAGAAAGCCGGTGACGTGGAGCGCCGAAGCCTGCCTCCTGCAGGGGGAGCACTGGACGCAGATGGTGCAGGTGTCACAGTACCTCCCCCCGACGCACGGCTATAGCCGCGCGACGACACCGACCCCGGGGCTGACCCGGAGGGCGTGCAGCTGGACGATCCGGGCGACGGCGATGGAAGTCGCGGAGAAGGGCGGGAGCAAAAACGTCCCGCACCGGAACCCAGCTCCGCTCCTCCAGGCCGTACCCCTCCCACTCCACGAGGTATTGGAGGCCCCCGGCCCGGCGTCTCGAGTCGATGATGGAACGGACGGAGTACGTCGGGGCCCCCTCGATGTCGAGAGGGGGGTGGGGGACCTCCTGAACCTCACACCCCTGGAGGGGACCAGCCACCACCGGCCTGAGGAGAGACACATGAAACGAGGGGTTAATACGGTAGTCAGGAGGGAGACGCAACCGATATGTTACCTCGTTGACCCTCCTCAGGACTTTAAAGGGCCCCACAAACCATGGGCTCAGCTTCCAGCAGGGCAGGCGGAGGGGCAGGTCCTTCGTTGAGAGCCAGACACGGTCGCCCGGACGATAAACCGGGGCTTCCCTGCGGTGGCGATCCGCATAGGTTTTCTGCTGGCGGACAGCGAGTCTGAGGCGAGCCTGCACTGCCTCCCATGTGCCCGCTGCCCACCGAAACCAATCGTCCACCGCAGGGATACCGGTCTGGCCCGGGGTCCAGGGTGCCAGAACCGGCTGGTAGCCCAGAACGCACTGAAACGGGGATATCCCAGTGGAGGAGTGGTGATGGGAGTTCAGGGCATATTCCACCCACGGCAGGAACTCCGCCCAATCCCCTGGCCGGTCCTGGCAGTAGGACCGAAGGAGCCTGCCCACGTCGTGATTCACACGTTCCACCTGCCCGTTGGACTGGGGGTGGTAGCCCGAGGTTAGGCTGACCGAGACCCCCAGGCGCTGCATAAAAGCCTTCCAAACCCTGGAGGTGAATTGGGGGCCCCGGTCCGACACTATATCCTCGGGCACCCCATAGCGCCGGAAGACATGAGTAAAAAGATCCTCGGCGGTCTGTAGGGCTGTGGGAAGACCGGGCAGAGGCAAGAGGCGACAAGACTTAGAAAACCGGTCCACAACGACCAGGATAGTGGTATGGCCCTGTGAAGAGGGGAGATCTGTTAGAAAATCAACAGACAGGTGGGTACATGGTCGTTGTGGAATGGGTAAGGGGTGCAACTTACCCATAGGCAGGTGTCGGGGTGCCTTACTCTGGGCGCACACCGAGCAGGAAGAGACGTACACCCTCACGTCCTTAGCCAAGGTAGGCCACCAGTACTTACCGGCCAGGGCCCGCATGGTCTGCCCGATGCCAGGATGACCGGAGAAGGGAGAGGTGTGGGCCCAGTAGATGAACCGGTCACGGACAGACGTCGGCACATACGTGCGGCCCTCTGGGCATGCGGGCGGAGAGGGCACGTCACGCTGCGCACGAACGATGTCCGCGTCCAATTCCCACACAACCGGCGCCACGATACATAAAGCCGGCAGTACGGGAGCGTCATCCACTGGCCGCTCCTCCGTGTCATGCTGATGAGACAGCGCGTCGGCCCTGACGTTCTTGCTTCCCAGCCTGTAAGTGAGAGTGAAAACAAACCGGGAGAAGAACATAGCCCACCTGGCCTGGCGAGGGGTCAGCCTCCTCGCTGCCCGCATGTACTCCAGGTTACGGCCCCCTCTAACCAGTGCCGCCACGCCGACAGGGCTCTAACCACGGCCAACAGCTCACGATCACCCACATCATAATTACGCTCCGCCGCACTGAGCTTCTGGGAGAAGAAAGCGCAGGGGCGGAGCGTGTTCTGACTCCCCGTTCGTTGGGAGAGGACGGCCCCAAGACCACATTCGGACGCGTCCACCTCCACAATGAACTGGAGCGACCGGTCAGGATGGGCCAGGACCGGAGCGATGGTGAAACAGTGTTTCAGTTCCACAAACGCCCGCTCCGCCTCCGTGGTCCACCGTAACCGAGTCGCCCCACCCCTCAGGAGGGAGGTGATCGGAGCCACGACCTGGCTAAAGCCCCGGATAAACCTCCTGTAATAATTAGAAAAGCCTAAAAATCGTTGCACCACCTTTACCGTGGTTGGAGTCGGCCAATTACGCACGGCATCAATGTGATGCTCCTCCATAACCACACCCGTGCGAGAGAAATGGTACCCCAGGAAGGACACAGACGACTGGAAAAACAGACACTTCTCGGCCTTCACGTACAGGTCATGCTCCAACAATCTAGCAAGCACTTTACGCACCAATGAGACATTCTCAGCGCGGGTAGCCGTGTAAATCAAGATGTCGCCAATATACACCACTACCCCCTCGCATAACATGTCCCTGAAAACTTTGTTGATGAAAGATTGAAAGACT
The DNA here is from genome assembly GCA_016801175.1 of Esox masquinongy. Taxonomy (NCBI): domain Eukaryota; kingdom Metazoa; phylum Chordata; class Actinopteri; order Esociformes; family Esocidae; genus Esox; species Esox masquinongy. The sequence continues at coordinate 1,502 of JACXGI010019814.1, read as the reverse complement.
GCTGGAGCATTCATCAAACCGTACGGCCATCACCAAATATTCATAATGGCCAGAGGTGGTACTGAAGGCTGTTTTCCATTCGTCCCCTTCTCAGATACGCACCAGGTTATACGCACTCCTGAGGTCCAATTTTGTAAAAAAGCGGGCCCCGTGCATCCTCTCGACCTCCGCAGAGATTAAGGGAAAAGGATAGCTGAACGGGATGGTGATCTTGTTCAGCGCCCTGTAATCGATGCACGGGCGCAAACCACCGTCCTTTTTTTTTTACAAAAAAGAAACTCGAGGAGACCTGTGACTTGGAGGGCCTAATGTATCCCTGTCCTAACGCCTCCTCAACATACGCGGACATCGCCACAGTCTCGGTGCGGGACAGTGGATACACGCGACTCTTAGGGAGTGCGGCCCCTTCTAAGAGTTTTATCGCGCAATCCCCCGGCCTATGAGGCGGTAATACAGTAGCCTTAGCCTTGGAAAAGACCTCGGCCAAGTCCCTGTATTCGGGAGGAAGCACTGTCCGGACTTTCCACCGTGGTCGAACCCACGGAAACACCCAAACACCTACCTTGGCACTTCTGCGACCACCCCGAAAGGACCTGACTAGACTAGGAAATGATGGGGTCATGGAGAGACAGCCAGGGGAAACCCAAAACTACAGGGAACGTGGGGGAATCAATAACGTGAAACAAAAGGGTTTCGCAGTGTTGGTTGCAGGTGACCATAAGGAGCGGGATAGTACACTCACTAACAAAGCCCGACCCTAGTGGCCGGTTATCCAACGCTCTCACAGGCAAGGGGCTGGTGAGGGCCTGAAGGGGAATACGTGCGCGTAATGCGAAAGCCCTGTCAATGAAATTCCCAGCAGCGCCTGAATCTACCAGCGCCTTACACTGGGAAAGCAACAGAAAACCGGGGAACTCAACAGGGATGGTGCAGAGAGTGAGTGGAAAGGCGAATGGTGAATGGGCATGAGCTACCTGGGGTGATGCGGAAGTGCCGTGCCTGTCACCTCTGGAGCAGGAGGAGGAGGTGTAGCGCGGAGCAACGGAACTGCCCCAACGCTTTGCTGAACCCCTCTGATCTCCTCCTCCTTGCCCTCTGCCCGGGAGTGCAGCTGTCCCCAGGTCCATAGGGACGGCGGTGTCCATGTGGTGGGGTGGAACGAACGGGCTGTCGCCAGGACGTCCTCGGGCTGCCAGCATGTTGTCGAGACAGATCGAAGTCTCCACCAGTTGTTCAAATGAGAGATTCACGTCCCGACACGCCAGCTCCCTTCGGACGTCCTCCCGAAGGCTGCAGCGGTAGTGGTCGAAAAGGGCCCGGTCGTTCCACCCAGGGTTCGGAACTCCAGTGCGAACTCCTGCGCTGATCTCATCCCCGGCCGTAGATGGAACAGCCGTTCGCCCGCTTCTCTTCCTTTATGAGGATGGTCGAACACCACCCGGAAGCGGCGTATGAACTCGGCGTAGCTGCCCTGGATGGGCCCCTCGGTGTTCCATACGGCG
>JACXGI010019813.1:0-11734 GCA_016801175.1 Esox masquinongy | reverse complement strand
TTATTGTCCGTATACAGTAGTATACAACTTTAGACGAGCCCTATTGTCCGTATACAGTAGTATACTACTTTAGACAAGAGCCCTATTGTCCGTATACAGTAGTATACTACTTTAGACAAGAGCCGTTTTGTCCGTATACAGTAGGATACAACTTTAGACTAGAGCCCTATTTGCCGTATACAGTAGTATACTCCCTTAGATCAGGGCCCTATTGTCTGTATGCAGTAGTATACCACTTTAGACAAGAGCCCTATTGTCCATATGCAGTAGTATACCACTTTAGACAAGAGCCCTAATGTCTGTATACAGTAGTATAGTACTTTAGACCAGGGCCCTATTGTCTGTATGCAGTAGTATACCACTTTAGACAAGAGCCCTATTGTCTGTATAGAGTAGTATACCACTTTAGACTAGTACACTATTGTCTGTATACTGTAATATACCACTTTAGACAAGAGCCCTATTGTCTGTATACAGTAGTATACCACTTTAGACTAGTACACTATTGTCTGTATACAGTAGTATACCACTTTAGACTAGTACACTATTGTCCATATACTGTAGTATACTACTTTAGACTAGTACACTATTGTCTGTATACAGTAGTATACCACTTTAGACTAGTACACTATTGTCCGTATACTGTAGTATACCACTTTAGACAAGAGCCCTATTGTCCGTATACAGTAGTATACTACTTTAGACTAGGACACTATTGTCCGTATACTGTAGTATACCACTTTAGACAAGAGCCCTATTGTCCATTGTCATGATTTACGGAGGGAGACGGAGGCAAGCGCAGAGTTGAAGGGGTGTTTAATGAAAACAAACGGGGAAAACAAATACCGAGTGCCGTGCACTAAAATATCACCAGGAGCCAGGAACACAAAACATGACATGAACAAACACAATGACCGACAAGGACAGGGAGAAAATGGCTGAACTAAATTCACAGACTAACAAGGAGAACAGAAACAGGTGGGGGTTACACACAGGTGAAAGGAATAAACCAATTAACTGAAACGAGAACAGAAGAGACCAAACAAGGACATGACAAACCAAGGACACACAGAAAACGTGGAGCGGAATGGTCCCATCTGGCTGGGGCCATTACATCCATATACAATATGTGACAGAATTCGAGAAACTGGGCTTATCGCAAAATTTGAGTTTTGCTTTTTATTGCATTTTATAAAGGTCCAGATTCAGAGCTTTGAAATGGTATACAAAACAATACTGTTTGATAACGTTATGGGACAGATATGCTACTTTAAAAGTTGGTAATCAGCTATACTTAGTTCTGATAAAAGAGGCTTGAAAGATTCACATTTTCCAGGGAGCTGGTCTTTGTTTACGCTCATTCAGCATTGTTCACACCCTCTTAGGCCTTAACCCCATCCAGCTATTTAAGTATTCAAATGGGGACACTCTGGCCTTGTGCTAAACTGGTCTGGTTGGTCTCTAATAAACACATACTATATCAAACCAAATAAAATTAAATAAAATTAAAGTTTTCTTCATATGGACTTGATACAACACGTATAAACAGTACAGTGAAAGGTAAAGTAGCTTAGCAGCAGGATTCATTAAAAACAGTAGCAGCAATGTAAGTGCAGGAGGACAGCCACTGAGCCATTATAGGGTTATAGATTAGGCATAATCACACACACCTGGATGAATGACCGGTCAATCAGATAGCTTATTATCACGCTAAGTGACTTGTTCACGTTTGTGAAGACAATGCAAACTTAATAGCTAAGCATAATCACACATATGCTAGAAACCAGGAAACGTTAGCTAGCTGGTAAGTTAATGTGGTTACCTAGCTAGCTAACGTTAACAGTAATGTCAGTAGCTATAGCTAGATAACTAGCAATACAAACGACTTGGACAACTTTTTGAAAGGGAATTATCTGTAGCTATTTAGCAAACGTTACACTTACATACATGTAGGAATGTTTCGCGGCAGACTGAAACAATTATATATCCTCTGATTACATACATATATTTGTTGTTTGCGTTTGTCTGTTGACGTTGTTTACAACACGTCTTTTCGCTACCGTTCACATTCAAGGCGTTCAATACTCCAATAATCTATGCATCTTTCATTGTCGCTATCATAACTGCCATGATTGTCCTTTTCTTGTAAATGTAATCTGTGGACAGTTGTTTTACACAAGAGGAGCTAGCGTTTTCTTTCCACCATTGGCACTGCAATGAAATGCCTCAATTTCAGCCCGTTCATTATCTCAGCCAATGGAAGGAAAAGTCCTGTATTTTCCGCAGGTTAAACAAGGGTTTTAGTTTTAAATTTTATTTGCATTTACACCTCGCATACTAGTTTGTTATTAAGTCACATTAAAGTTCACATCTTCAAGAAAGCATTTCTGCAAAAAAGACAAAATGTCCCAGAACATGTTTTTCTGATTACAAACGGCTCTTCTGAAAACTAGTGACATGCGATATAAGCCCAGTTTCCCGAATTCTGTCGCATATACTGCTTTAGACAAGGATCATATTATGAAAACACTACAGGTATCAGAATGCAAGGTTGGTCGTGGTTCTGACAAACCTGGTTACAGGTATCAGAATGCCAGGATGGTCGTGGTTCTGACAAACCTGGTTACAGGTATCAGAATGCCAGGATGGTCGTGGTTCTGACAAACCTGGTTACAGGTATCAGAATGCCAGGATGTTCGTGGTTCTGACAAACCTGGTTACAGGTATCAGAATGCCAGGATGGTCGTGGTTCTGATGACCCTGGTTACAGGAATTTGCCTACCAACAGAATGTTGCGCTGGCTGTGACGTGGCCTTGATTGAGATGGCCAGGCTAAACCCTTATCAAACATTACGTATCTCTCAGGAAGGGCTAGCCCATACTTCCTAGTGATACGCTTCTAATGTCAATGTAAGGCAGTTGCATAGACTTATCTAACTTATTTATTGCCTGTCTTATCTGTCTATCTTGTCTGGTTTACCACCCTGTTCTTGGCTGTCTTGATCAAGATTTTTTAAGGTGTTTGATTTTAGCTGGTCCAATAGCTGTTCCAGTGCCTGCAAAGTCAAGCCTACACATAAAACAACTGGAATTCATATGGATTCTGCAGGTATACCTTTATGAGAACTCTACGAATGGCTCTAATGAGAATTCATTTACAGGACCCTCATTTAAAACCCTCTATGAATAGTTCTGCAAGGCTTATTGGCCTTTAAAATCATATAGAATATGTATCATAAATTCCTTTCTTTGAGGGCTTATTTATTCCCTTACATTCCTGCTTTGCAGAACACATCAGGACGTGCTATGGTGAATCTGAATGTGATGTTTTTCTGTTCCTGCCGGAGAGGTTCTCCACCATTTTTCTGAATGGAAGATTGACAGATTAGCTAAACCAAACTCTCAGAAATTTTTTCACCCAAAAAGGTTATTTGGTTTTCCCTGTAGAATGACCCTTGTGTAATTTAGGAACAGGAGGCAGGACACAGGCGCAGGGAGAACAGAGAACGTTTAATACAGAACTAAGAGGTTAACAAAACCAATAACTCAACAAAAACTGAAACAACATCACAGCGTTTTGAAAACCAAACAATTACCAACAACAAACACTAGGGAAGGAGGAACTGAAATAGGGACAGTGATCAGGAACACGGGTGAGGGATATAAAGACAAACAGGTGTCTGTGCTCTAAATGAGGGAGAGAGGGTGTGGGATTCCAGTATGTGACACCTTGGGGAAACATGGAACCAAAAAAACATTACCCCACAACCACAGCTGAAGAAACCTTTTGGATCCCTTTTTTTGCTTATCCACTAATGCGTTGCCTATGTGCCTGTAATATAATTTGTTTCGTTCCAGGAATATACCTTTATGAGACCCAAAATAGTTTTACCTATTAATGAAAAAAAAAAGGTTCCCCTAAACTGATATTTTTTTTTAATTATTGGCAATAATAAAAAAATAAAATTATTATTTTATTATTAACCTTCATGAAACAGCAAAAAAAAAAAATTATCAACACAATCAATGATTCATATTTCAGGCTACAGTTAAACTGCAGTTTTGGCCGAAAAATACAGCAGTAGCCCTACTGAACTAGTACTACAAATGCAATGTTACTACAATCCTGCAACTGTAATACAAATACACATTATGCACATCAAATTTGTCACTACTAACATACAGTGGATATAAAACGTCTACACACCCCTGTTAAAATGCCAGGTTCTTGTGATGTAAAAGAATGAAACAAAGATAAATCACGTCAGAACTTTTTCCACCTTTAATGTGACCTATAACGTGAACAATTCAATTGAAAAACAAACTGAAATCTTTGAGGGGAAGAAATAAAAAACTCACAATTACCGGGTTGCGTAAGTGTGCACACCCTAAAAGTAATGCTCTGTTGAAGCACCTTTTGATTTTATTACAGCACTCAGTCTTTTTGGGTAGGAGTCTATTAGCATGGCACATCTTGACGTGGCAGTATTTGCCCACTCTTCTTTGCAAAAGCGCTCCAAATCTGTCAGATTGCAAGGACAACTCCTGTGCACAGCCCTCTTCAGATCACCCCACAGATGTTCAATTGGATTCAGGTCTGGGCTCTGGCTGGGCCATTCCAAAACGTTAATCATCTTCTGGTGAAGCCATGCTTTTGTGGATTTGGATGTGTGCTTTGAGTCGTTGTCGTGCTGAAAGGTGAACTTCATCTTCAGCCTTCTAACGGACGCCTGAAGTTTTTGTGCCAAAATTGCCTGGTATTTTGAACTGTTCATAATTCCCTCCACCCTGACTAAGACCGCGGTACCAGCTAAAGAAAAACAGCCCCAAAGCATGATGTTGCCACCACCATGTTTCACTTTGGGTATGGTGTTCTTTGGGTGATGTGCAGTGTTGTTTTTGCGCCAAACATACCTTTTGGAATTATGGCCAAAAAGTTCAACCTTGGTTTCATCAGACAATAACACATTTTCTCACGTGCTTTTGGGAGACTTGATGTTTGTTTTTGCAAACTTCAGCCGGGCTTGGATGTTTTTCTTTATAAGAAAAGGCTTCCATCTTGACACCCTAGCCCATAGCCCATTCATATGTAGAATACGGGAGATTGTTGTCACATGTAGCACACTGCCAGTACTTGCCAGAAATTCCTGCAGTTCCAGTTTCCTTCTCGTCTTTTCATCAATTTTGGAGGGATGTCCAGTTCTTGGTAATGTCTCTGTTGTGCCATATTTTCTCCACTTGATAATGACTGTCTTCACTGTGTTCCATGGTATATCTACTGCTTTGGAAATTCTTTTGTACCCTTCTCCTGACTGATATCTTTCAACAATGAGATCCCTCTGACGCTTTGGGAGCTCTCTGCGGACCATGGCTTTTGCTCTGAGATGCAACTAAGAAAATGTCAGGAAAATCTTAACTTTATTTGTGATTAATCAGAGTCACTTTAAATGATGGCAGGTGTGTAATGACTTCTATTTAACATGAGTTTGAATGTGATTGGTTAATTCTGAACACAGACACATCCCCAGTTATAAGAGGGTGTGCACATTTATGCAACCAGGTTATTGTAAGGTTTTTATTTTAAATTTTTCCCCCTCGAAGATTTCAGTTTGTTTTTCAATTGAATTGTTCACATTGTAGGTCACATTAAAAGTGGAAACAGTTCTGACATGATTTATCTTTGTCTCATTCTTTTACATCACAAAAACCTGGCATTTTCACAGGGGTGTGTAGACTTTTTATATCCACTGTATAACAAGTACTGATATTGGTTTTGCTGTGGTTGTGCCAGAGGTCAGATGTAGAAGGACACCAACATAAAAATAAGTCCTTGTAAACCTTAATTGACAATCTTGCAAAGCTCTTGGTGCCATACTGCCCAAACTTGAAACACAAGCAGATTCAAAATATGCAAATGTTTTAATTCACAGCAAACTACTAATAGTCATGAATTCAATTTATTAACTTAAGATAAATTATGTTGACAAATGGTATGTATTCAAATCTGTAAATATAAATTTGCAAAAAATAATTATTTTCTTGCCCATTTACTATCATGTGACATGTTAACATTAAGTGCTTTAGACTGACCAAAAAATGTAAAAAATTGGAAATGACATCAGATGGATCAGTGCGCTGACCAATTTTAGGGAAAAAAAGTGGCTGTTGTGCAGTAACAAGAGGTAGACAGACATTACCTAACTGGCTAGCTGACAGTGCATGGGCTTACAGCTAGCAAAAATTGAAAACCTCAGTTGCCAACTAGCTACTGTAGCTGGCTAATGGAATAAACTTTTATGACAAGTGGGAATAACTTACCAGTTGTGAAGCACTCAGCTGCCTATTGTACTAACAGCCACAGATTTTGAATGTAGATTTGATATCTGGTTTTGCAATGTATTTGCTTGGTAAACATTGATGCTGCACTATTGACGTCACAGCTTGTGACTTGAATGACGCCAGCTCAAACTACCAAAGATACACGCAGCTTTGGTATGAAAAGTTAGAAAGGAGAGGAGCTGAATGGTTTGGGGTGAAATCAGTTGGCTTTTAAGAAATCCATCTGTGAAAACATTTTAAGAACATTCAAATAACTTTTAGGAAACATTCAGAAAATGGTCTTAAAACATTCCCAACTTTGTAACCTTCAACGAACATTCACAGAATATTCCCTGAACGTTCATATAATACCAAAAAGAACATGCAGAAAACCGTCCATGGGACCTTTTGAAAACATTGGTGCATTGCTCTGGGAATATTCGCACAGTAAAAAAAAAACATTTCCCATAATGTTCTGGGAACCATCTTTTGCTACTTGAGTAAGTATATGTAACAGGCACAACCATTTCTGTAGCAGGTGCAATAAGTCCAACTAATAACTGATAACAAGTTTAGAAAGATGTATGTAATATATCTTTCTGCCACAAGATTAATCAACCAATCCAACTCCGTTTTGAATCTTTTTACAGGTGTTCCTTGAAGATCCCTTTCAGAAGGGTTCCTAAAGGAACCTTTACAGGCAAAAAATGACAATCTATGAAAAGCAACCACCTTTTTGCAACCCGTCAACCCATCAACTGACGGCAGCCTGACAGTGATATGACAGTTACAGTATATCTCTCTCTGATCATTGTGTTTGATATTGACTGTAGTGTGTTTTACAGAGTGTCATCAGACATGTGGCAGTTGCTCCGGGCCTGAGCCCAGGCAGTGTACTCAGTGTGAGAAGGGACTGGTGTTGGATCCAAGCAGCTTGCTGTGTGGGGTGGCGGGGGACACAGCCTGCCCACAGAGGACCTATCTCCATGACGACCAATTCACTTGTCTCTCCTGCCACCACCTTTGCCAGTCCTGTGCAGGGCCAGGGGCCGGCGAGTGCCAGACCTGTGCCATGCCCAGATATCTTCACAGTAAGCACTGGTCATTATATCGTTCTGTTGTCTGTGTCAGGGATGTTAGGATTCATTGAGCTAAGTCTCGCTTCATCACCAAATGTTACCTTTAGTGAATAAGCTATTTTAGAATATATATATACAGTTGTGCTCAAAAGTTTGCATACCCTTGGAGAATTGGTAATATATGTACCATTTGTAAAGAAAACAAGAGTGAGCAGGCAAAACACATGTCTTTTATTTCTTATGGGATTCATATTCAACTGTAGGTTATAACAGAATGGCACAATCATAAAACAAAACAAGGCAACAAAGAAAAAAAATGAACTGACCCCTTTTCCAATCTCTGGGGAGATCTCAAACCGCACGTTTGAGATCTCCCCAGAGTGGCTCAATGATATTAAGGTCAGGAGACTGTGATGGCCACTCCAGAACCTTTTCCTGCTGTAACCACTGCAGGGTCAACTTGGCCTTGTGCTTAGGGTCATTGTCGTGCTGGAAAGTCCAAGAGTGTCCCATGCGCAGCTTTCCTGCAGAAGAATGCAAATTGTCTGCCAGTATTTTTGGATAACATGCTGCATTCATCTTGCCATCAATTTTCACAAGATTCCCTCTGGCTTTAGAGCTCACACCCCCCCAAAACATCAGTGAGCCACCACCATGTTTCACAGTGGGGATGGTATTCTGTTCACTATAGGCCTTGTTGACCCCTCTCCCAACATAGTGCTTATGGTTGTGACCATAAAGCTCTATTTTGTTCTCGTCAGTCCAAATTACAGTGTGCCAGAAGCTGTGACGCGTGTCAAGGTGTTGTCGGGCGTATTGTAACCAGGCTTTTTTGTGGCATTGGCGCAGTAAAGGCTTCTTTCTTGCAACTCGACCATGCAGCTCATTTTTGTTCAAGTTTCGTCATATTGTGCTCCTTGAAACAACCACACTGTCTTGTTCCAGAGCAGCCTGTATTTCTCCTGAGGTTACCTGTGGGTTTTTCTTTGTATGCCGAACAATTCTTCTGGCAGTTTTGGCTGAAATGTTTCTTGGTCTACCTGACCTTGTCTTGGTATCAAGAGATCCCAGAATTTTCCACTTCTTAACGAGTGATTGAAAAGTACTGACTGGCATTTGCAAGGCTTTGGATATCTTTTTAAATCCTTTTCCATCTCAATAAAGTTCCATTACCTTGTTACGCAGGTCTTTTGACAGTTCTTTTCTGCTCCCCATGGCTCAGTATTTAGCCTGCTCAATGCATCCACGTGAGAGCTAACAAACTCATTGACTATTAATACACAGACACTAATTGCAATTTAAAAAGCCACAGGTCTGGGAAATTCATCTTTAATTGGCATGTTCACCTGTGTGTGTCACCTTGTGTGTCTCTAACATAAGATTAGAGACACACAAGATTATGTAAACTTTTAAACAAGGCCATTTGGGTGATTTCTGTTATCATTATGATTTAAAAAGGAGCCAAACAATTGTGATAATAAATGGCTTCATATGATCACTATACTTAAATAAATTTTTTTATTTTTTGCATGATCAGTCATAATTTCAAAATCAATGCCAAAATTTCACAATTTCTGCCAGGGTATGCAAAATGATGAGCACAACTATATATGTGTCAGCAGGAGCCAACAGGCAGAATTTAGACCAGCAACTCAACCCAGGGGATAGGGATAGTTTGTCCTGGTCCATTGATAATGCTTGGGAAGAAACATTCCTGGTCCGGCGGTAACACTCCCAGTCTAGCAGTAAAACTCCTGGTCCAGTTGTAACACTCCCGGTCCAGCGGTAACACTCCTGGTCCAGTTGTAACTCTCCTGGTCCAGTGGCAACACTCCCAGTCCAGTGGTAACACTCCCAGTCCAGTGGTAACACTCCTGGTCCAGTTGTAACTCTCCTGGTCCAGTTGTAACACTCCCAGTCCAGCGGTAACACTCCCAGGTTCAGCGGTAACACTCCCAGTCCAGTGGCAACATGCTCGGTACAGTTGTAACACTCCCAGTCCAGTGGTAACACGCCCGGTCCAGTTGTAACACTCCTGGTCCAGCGGTAACACTCCCAGGTTCAGTGGTAACACTCCTGGTCCAGCGGTAATACTCCCAGTCCAGTTATAACACTCCCAGTCCAGCGGTAACACTCCTGGGTTCAGTGGTAACACTCCCAGTCCAGCGGTAACACTCCTGGGTTCAGTGGTAACACTCCCAGTCCAGCGGTAACACTCCTGGATTCAGTGGTAACACTCCCAGTCCAGCGGTAACACTCCTGGATTCAGTGGTAACACTCCCAGTCCGGCGGTAACACTCCTGGGTTCAGTGGTAACACTCCCAGTCCAGTGGTAACACTCCTGGTCCAGCAGTAACACTCCCAGTCCAGTTGAAACACTTGTGGTCCAGCAGTAACACTCCCAGTCCAGTTGTAACACTCCTGGTCTAGGGGTAACACTCCCAGTCCAGTTATAACACTCCTGGTCTAGGGGTAAAACACCACACTGGCATCTGTCAATCACACACAGTCTCTGTCCTTAAGATGGACATCTACCACTACAACTGTCCCTCATCAAGGTCAACTCGACTATGTTACCTGATCTCTCATTGCAATGTGTTGAAACGAGTACTTTCAAAAAATATAAAGACATAAGTTCCTACCAACCACCAACAGCACGTGTGTGTGTGTTTCAGACGGTTCGTGTGTGGTTGAGTGTCCCACTGGCTCTTACCCCTCCACACAAGAAATTGACAGGATGGAGCTGGGCTTCTGCTTCCCCTGTGACCCCATCTGCTTCACATGCACTGGGGCCTCGCCCAAACACTGCCTTACCTGTGCACCTGGATACCTACGTCTCCTGCACCTGTGTGTCTCTCACTGTCCTACAGGGTAAATGAGATCCTCTCCCTCCACCCTCTCCTGCTTCTCCTCATTCCTAAAGTGGTTTCTGGGCATTATGTAGGCCTATACGGTGCCCCAATAAAACCAATGGAGGAATTCCTATAGCGCTTTCATATAGCTTTTGTTTGAGTGATTGTTTAATGATGACAGGAGCCTTAAGGTGGTGGTCAATGTTGGCCTACATGATTCATGATTTCATATTTGGTCTATAACACCATGGCCCTAATAAGTGACCATAAATGACACTTTAGAAAAAGTAAATCATTATAAATACCGTGAATAGAATTAGATGTAGAAGTGGGACTCTGCTTATTACCTTATTTCCAGTAAGTAGTCAAGCTTGTCTTCAAAATAAAAAAAACTGAACTGACGGTTCTTATCTACTTCACAGATATGACTCAGACAATCAGAATGGAGTAGTATTTCAATATATTGTATACCAATTGACATTTTTGAAATAGGTGGCATCTGACCAATCATTCCTTGTCAGAGTGGTGGTACAATAGATTGTTGCAGTTCAGTGCATGATTACAGTTTTTTCTGATTGCTTAGGCACTGTCTTTGAAACTATAGGCTATTTTTGCAAAACTCTACACACTAACCACAAGACCATACACCTAACCAGCAAAACATCTTACAAAAGCCAACAATTCTTGCGAACTCTTTCTATCAAAAAAGTACAAACCATCATTTGAATAAGTACACAAAGCGCCAACTATGCACTGATAGTATCATTGAAACACATTGGGCTTTTTCCTTTTCTGTGTGCAAGGCAAAGCAGATTGCAATACAGTTTTGTCAAACATGTAGTAAACACACATACACACAGGTATCCAAATGTGTAAAGTTTGGATGTCTATTCCGAAGATAACACACAATCAGTATAAATAAGGGGGAAGAGTTATTACATTTTTTCTCAAAATGTTCTAACATTCCTCAAACAAGAAAAAGTGCAGTAGAAGAAAAAATAATTTGTGCTAGAAAAAATATTAAAGAAAGAATGAGGCTACATCTGGTCTTTGTCATAAGACTTCATCCACATCACATGCGATGTTGTCTTGAGTATCCTGGAGAGTATCGCCTGGAGTGCTGTATCCAGGCCTGGCATGATCAATGTCTCCACAAGCCTCCTCCATTGCCTGTAGAAGGGGGATGCGTTGGTGGGAGTGGTGATCATACACCTTCCAGTGCCAAGCAGAGAAGAATTCTTCAATAGGATTCAAGAACAGAGAGTATGGGGAGAGATTGAGTGCAATGAAAAGTGGTTGACCTGTGAACCAATTGCACCCCGGTGGAAACTAACATTGTCACAGATGATAACGTACCTGGCCTGCTCTGGCCCCTGGTCATCAAGGATTAGTCTGTTGTGGAGGGTGTCCAGAAGTGGGATAATGTGGAAACTAACATTGTCCCAGATGATAATGTACCTGGCCTGCTCTGGCCCCTGGTCATCA
>JACXGI010019812.1:0-11741 GCA_016801175.1 Esox masquinongy | reverse complement strand
AGGCAGCTGCGCAGTTGATCCAGCATCAAATTCTGCCTGCTTGCCTCACCTGGGACTTAATAGAGATCCCTGTTTTTCCACTGTCAAAAGACTATACCAAATCTCACAAATGGTTCAGGAACTTAAAATGTCACTAATTTATTCCATTGATATTTTGATAATCTAACGTGCTTCCAAACATTGATTAGGTAGAAGTTAATAGAAAGGATTAATTCCATTAATTCACAAGATTGCTTTAAAAAGTATACATGAAGAAAGTGTGATGTTACCAATAATAATAATTTTTCTTCTTTTTTTTGTACATATTTTTAAATTCATTGATAAAGGTCACCCAGTTGAATAGATCAATTTATTTTTTACCATTTACACAAAATAACAGAAATTCAATTTCCTTCAAAAAAGGTATTCAAAAAAGGTAGTACATCCTTATCTTCATTCCCCTGTCCAATGGATCTTCTACTGTACAAATGGAGAACATTCCAGACCACTGGCCACCTGCATTGGACAAGCCGTCCCTCCAGATTGATCCAATGAGCTGAACGAAAGATGCGCATCTAAGAACCCCAGGGTAACAACGGGATTTACAGGCCTCTCTGGCCACAATGTTGTGCTTGAGTCAGCTGTCAGAATGAGACTGCACAAACTTGGCCTGGATGGGAGGTCAGGGAGGAAAAAAAATATCAAGACACAACTGCTGTTTGCCAGACAACACCTGAGTAAAAACCATAACTACTGGAACAACATGCTCTGCACACGAGTCAAAAGTACAATTGTTTAGCCACAATGCCAAGTGCCCTGTCGGGGTAAAACAAAACACTACCTACAAATAGAAGAACCTCATACTAACAGTAAAGCATGGAGGTGGTGGCATTATGGTTTGGGTCGGCTTTTAGAGCATGCGCACCTGTTACTTGTTATTGCATCATCTGTGTTTCCTGATCACTGTCCCTGTTTAAATTCCTTCTTCTTGCATCTTGTTGGCAATTGTTTGAGATTCCATTTTTTTAACACCAATCTGGTGAACGCAACTCACACCCTCAAACATAACACCAATCTGGCAAACACAACTCACCCCTCAGATCACAATCAGTCACCTGTTCACTCACGTGTTGTTCATCAGCCCCACTATTTAGTTCGGTTCAAACTGCATTTTCTTTTGAGGTATTGTTTTGTCATCAAGCAGCAGTCTAGATGTTGAGCTACAGTGGATATAAAAAGTCTACACGCCCCTGTTAAAATGCCAGGTTCTTGTGATGTAAAAGAATGAGACAAAGATAAATCATGTCAGAACTTTTTCCACCTTTAATGTGACCTATAACGTGAACAATTCAACTGAAAAACAAACTGAAATCTTTGAGGGGAGAAATAAAAAATAAAAAACTCACAATAACCTGGTTGCATAAGTGTGCACACCCTTAAACTAATACTTTGTTGAAGCACCTTTTGATTTTATTACAGCACTTAGTCTTTTTGGGTAGGAGTCTATTAGCATGGCACGTCTTGACGTGGTAATATTTGCAAATATTGCAAAATATTGATTTGGAGCAAAAGCGCTCCAAATCTGTCAGATTGCGAGGACATCTCCTGTGCACAGCCCTCTTCAGATCACCCTACAGATGTTCAATTGGATTCAGGTCTGGGCTTTGGCTGGGCCATTCCAAAACATTAATCTTCTTCTGGTGAAGCCATGCTTTTGTGGATTGGATGTGTGCTTTGGGTTGTTGTCGTGCTGAAAGGTGAACTTCCTCTTCATCTTCAGCTTTCTAACGGACGCCTGAAGGTTTTGTGCCAAGATTGCCTGGTATTTGGAACTGTTCATAATTCCCTCCACCCTGACCCAGGCCCAGGTTCCAGCTGAAGAAAAACAGCCCCAAAACATGATGCTGCCACCACCATGCTTCACTGTGGGTATGGTGTTCTTTGAGTGATGTGCATTGTTGTTTTTGCGCCAAACATACCTTTTGGAATTATGGACAAAATGTTCAACCTTGGTTTCATCAGACCATTACACATTTTCCCATGTGCTTTTGGGGGCCTTGATGTTTGTTTTTGCAAACTTCAGCTGGGCTTGGATGTTTTTCTTTGTAAGAAAAGGCTTCCGTCTTGCCACCCTACCCCATAGCCCATTCATATGAAGAATATGGGAGATTGTTGTCACATGTAGCACACAGCCAGTACTTGCCAGAATTAATGTTGCTGTAGGCCTCTTGGAAGCCTCCCTGACCAGTTTTCTTCTTGTCTTGTCATAAATTTTGGAGGGACGTCCAGTTCTTGGTAATGTCTCGGTTGTGCCATATTTTCTCCACTTGATGACTGTCTTCACTGTGTTCCATGGTATATCTAATGCTTTGGAAATTCTTTTGTACCCTTCTCCTGACTGATGTCTTTCAACAATGAGATCCCTCTGATGCTTTGGAAGCTCTCTGCGGACCATGGCTTTTGCTCTGAGATGCAACTAAGAAAATGTCAGGAAAATCCTACTAGAACAGCTGAACTTTATTTGTGATTAATCAGAGTCAGTTTAAATGATGGCAGGTGTGTAATGACTTCTATTTAACATGAGTTTGAATGTGATTGGTTAATTCTAAACACAGCCACATCCCCAATTATAAGGGTGTGTACACTTATGCAACCAGGTTATTGTGAGTTTTTTATTTTTTATTTTTCCCCCTCAAAGTTTTCAGTTTGTTTTTCAATTGAATTGTTCACGTTATAGGTCACATTAAAGGTGGAAAAGGTTCTGACATGATTTATCTTTGTCTCATTCTTTTACATCACAAGAACCTGGCATTTTAACATGGGTGTGTAGACTTTTTATATCCACTGTAGCACTTATGGTTGTGACCATAATGCTCTATTTTGGTCTCGTCACTCCAAATTACAGTGCGCCAGAAGCTGTGAGGCATGTCAAGGTGTTGTCGGGCTTATTGTAGCTTTTTTGTGGCATTGGCACAGTAAAGGCTTCTTTCTGGCAATTCGACCATGCAGCTCATTTTTGTTCAAGTATCGTCATATTTTGCTCCTTGAAACAACCACACCGTCTTTTTCCAGAGCAGCCTGTATTTCTCCTGAGGTTACCTGTGGGTTTTTCTTTGTATCCTGAACAACTCTTCTGGCAGTTATTGGCTGAAATCTTTCTTGGTCTACCTGACCTTGGCTTGGTATCAACAGATCCTTGAATTTTCCACTTCTTAATAAGTGATTGAACAGTACTGACAGGCATTTGCAAGGCTTTAGATATCTTTTAATATCCTTTTCCATCTTTATAAAGTTCCATTACCTTGTTGTGGAGGTCTTTTGACAGTTCTTTTCTGCTCCCCATGGCTCAGTATCTAGCTTGCTCAGTGCATCCATGTGAGAGCTAACAAACTCATTGAGTATTTCTACACAGACACTAATTGCAATTTAAAAAGCCACAGGTGTGGGAAATTCACCTTTAATTACCATTTTCACCTGTGTGTCACCTTGTGTGTCTGTAACAAAGCCAAACATTGAAGGGTATGTAAACTTTTGATCAGGGCCATTTGGTTGATTTCTGTTATCATTATGATTTAAAAAGCAGCCAAACGACTATGTGATAATAAATGGCTTCATATGATCACTATCCTTAAATAAAAGACAGTTTTTTTTTGCATGATCAGTCATATTTTCAAAATCAATGGCAACATTTCACAATTTCTGCCAGGGTATGCAAACTTATGAGCACAACTGTACGCATATATTTCCGATCCTGTCATAGATTAACCTCACAGCTGACTTCTGACTGCGATAACCGCATAGAAAAGCACAATATAAAATACAAAAACAAAAATAGATTTATTTTTGAGGCCAAGCACTGCCCACCGCGGGCCCTGGTGCAGCCCTGATAGCTACGCCAGTGCCAGTGACTGTTCTGTTTACTATAATATACTGAATTGTGATTCTTTATCCTTTTACTGAAAGGGGTTGCTTTTTAATTGGAGGTTTTCTTTTCTCAAGGCTTTCATATAGTCAACGGTAAAGATTTTACATAAACTGGTTTCAGATATAATTTTTTCTAGAACAATTGTAATAGTAGATTTGTTAGATATTATGTAGAAAATCCCATCAGCAAAGTCACCTTGGCTTACTGGAACACGGAGTTTTAATAAGTTGATGCCTGCACAGAATCAGCTGTCAACCCTGCAAGCGTGTTGACAAAAGAAAAAAAGGTAGAAAATATGATATATGAGATATGAGAAAGTGGGAGTCTGGAGACCAAAAGCAGTTTTGAGAAAAAAATCCTCTGCCTTCTAATCAGCATCCTGCTTCTCACATGACTGTGTTTTCTTGCATTCCTGCCCAGCGGAGCATACTGCTCTCCGCCTGCCCTTCTTGCTGCAGTGGAGTTGGGAGGAGCACTTCAGAGTGCTTCTAATCTCTACATATATGATTTATATATGTGGTTGGCTGATAGGCCCACCTGTGAGGGGCAGAAGGGGGCTTTGTAGTTTGACCATCTGATAAGTAACCAAAAGGTTTCTGTATCAAATCCCTTAGTTGGATTGGTGAAAATAATCAGTCATTCTGTCCTTGAGCAAGGCAGTTTAGCTTAATTTGTCATCATGGCAGCACCACTCACCTTCCGAATGTGGAGTGGTTGGGCGAAATGTGGAAGGCAAATCTCAGTTGGACCTTGTGTGCAGACTGACAATTTCGCCACATGTAACCATGGATTGAATGAAAAACTGCTCCAGAATGTACATCATGACTCAAACAGGAAGTGACATCATTACATTCCTAGTGGATTGGTAACTGTTAATGTGAACCGTGTGGTTCTGCATCAGGCTCCTTTGACAATGTCGGGGTCATCTCTCACTTTAGAGTTTATACTTCTATCAAGTGGGTTGGCTGCTTGAAGAAAGTGTGCCCTCACCTCTGTAAGATCCATAATATACAAGGAATGTCTCATAGTTGTTGAAAAATTTTTCGGCAGTATTTTCCTGCCAATTTTTGATTTTCTCTCATTTCTAATCCTTTTGATTTAGTCTGATGAAATGTATTGACAGCAAAGTAAGGAGGTTATCCAGGAGGTCATTTCAATTTGGTGTACGTTCTATCTGTGGTTTAAATAGCTTTTACCATGATTATTATTATGAGTGGTCCATCTGTGAAATCAGAAAATTGTGTAGTAATGCATCATTCTTTCGGAAAGTATTTTGACTATTTGTTGAGTAATAGACTTCATTTATATTTGATGAAATACATAATTTTTTAAATCAATCAACACACATTACCCCTTAATGAAAAGACTATTTTTTTTTTAAATGTGTCAATGTATTGTAAAAGAAAATTTTTTAAATATTTAATTGTACGTAAGTATTCAAACGTTTTGCCACACTCTTAATTCAGCTCAAATGCATCCTGTGTCCTTTGATCATCCTTGAGATATCTCTAAAACCTGACTGGAATCCACTTGTGGCAAATTCAACTGATTATGTATTACTTAGAAAGGCTGTCTGGGGTTCCACACTTCACAGTGCATATCAGAGCAGAAACCAAGCAATGAAGTCCAGTGAACTCTCTGTAGACCTCTGAGATAGAATTGTGTTGAGGCATACAGCTGTGCTCGTAAGTTTGCATACCCTGGCAGAAATTGTGAAATGTTGCCATTGATTTTGAAAATATGACTGATCATGCAAAAAAACTGCCTTTTATTTAAGGATAGTGATCATATGAAGCCATTTATTATCACATAGTTGTTTGGCTCCTTTTTAAATCATAATGATAACAGAAATCACCCAAATGGCCCTGATCAAAAGTTTACATACCCTTGAATGTTTGGCTTTGTTACAGACACACAAGGTGACACACAGATGAAAATGGTAATTAAAGGTGAATTTCCCACACCTGTGGCTTTTTAAATTGCAATTAGTGTCTGTGTATAAATACTCAATGAGTTTGTTAGCTCTCACATGGATGCACTAAGCAGGCTAGATACTGAGCCTTGGGGAGCAGAAAAGAACTGTCAAAAGACTTCAACAACAAGGTAATGGAACTTTATAAAGATGGAAAAGGATATAAAAAGATATCCAAAGCCTTGCAAATGCCAGTCAGTACTGTTCAATCACTTATTAAGAAGTGGAAAATTCAGGGATCTGTTGATACCAAGTCAAGGTCAGGTAGACCAAGAAAGATTTCAGCCAAAACTACCAGAAGAATTGTTCGAGATGCAAAGAAAAACCCACAGGCAACCTCAGGAGAAATACAGGCTGCTCTGGAAAAAGACGGTGTGGTTGTTTCAAGGAGCACAATATAACGATACTTGAACAAAATTGAGCTGCATGGTCGAGTTGCCAGTAAGAAGCCTTTACTGCACCAATGCCACAAAAAAGCCCAGTTACAATATGCCTGACAGCACCTTGACATGCCTCACAGCTTCTGGCACACTGTAATTTGGAGTGATGAGACCAAAATAGAGCTCCATGATCACAACCATAAGCGCTATGTTTGGAGAGGGGTCGACAAGGCCTATAGTGAACAGAATACCAACCCCACTGTGAAGCATGGTGGTGGCTTACTGATGTTTTGGGGTGTGTGAGCTCTAAAGGCATGGGGAATCTTGTTAAAATTGATGGCAAGATGAATGCAGCATGTTATCAGAAAATACTGGCAGACAATTTGCTTTCTTCTGCACGAAAGCTGCGCATTGGACACACTTGGACTTCCCAGCACGACAATGACCCTAAGCACAAGGCCAAGTTGACCCTCCAGTGGTTACAGCAGAAAAAGGTGAAGGTTCTGGAGTGGCCATCATAGTCTCCTGACATTAATATCATGGAGCCACTCTGTGGAGATTTCAAAAGTGCGGTTCATGCAAGATGACCAAAGACTTTGCATGACCTGGAGGCATTTTGTCAAGACGAATGGGCAGCTATACCACCTACAAGAATTCGGGGCCTCGTAGACAACTATTCCAAAAGACTGCATACTGTCATTGATGCTAAAGGGGGCAATACACAATATTTAGAACTAAGGGTATGCAGACTTTTGAACAAGGGTCAGTTAATTTTTTTCTTTGTTGTCATGTTTTGTTTTATGATTGTGCCATTCTGTTATGACCTACAGTTGAATGTGAATCCCATAAGAAATAAAAGACGTGTTTTGCCTGCTAACTCATGTTTTCTTTACAAAAGGTACATATATTACCAATTCTGCAAGGGTCTGCAAACTTTTGAGCACAACTGTAGATCTGGGGAAGGTTATAAATAATGCAAGTATAGAAATTTTCCAGAAGCATAGTGGGCTCCATCATTGGAAATGCATGATGTTTGGATCCACCAAGACTCTTTGTAGAGCTGGCTGTCCGGCCAAACTAAATAACCAGCCAGAAGGGCCTTGGTCAGGGTGGTGACGAAGAATGCAAAGGCCACTCTACCAGAGTTTGAGTTTCTGTGTAGAGATGGGAGAAATTGTCAGAATGACAACCTTTTCTGCAGCACTTCATCAATCAGGTCATTATGGTAGAGTGGCTGGACGGAAGCCACTTCTGTCTAAAAAGCAGGAAGGAGCCTGAAGGTGTCTCATGGAATGAGAAAAAAGATTCTCTGGTCTGATGACAAATGCCAAATTTCTGGCAAAAACAAGGTGCCACTTATTTCCTGGCTGATACCATCTCTATGGCAAAGCATGGTGGTGGGGCATCATGCTATGGGGATGCTTCTCAGCAGCAGGAACTGAGACACTGGATTGGATTTAGCAAAATGCAGACAAATCCATGAGGAAAACCTGATCCAGAGTGGACCAGCGACATAGACAGAGATTCAACTTTCAACACAACAACAACCATTGGCACATAGCCAAGATAATGCTGGAGTGACTTCAGGACAAGTATTTGAATGTCCTTTAGTGGCCCAGCCTAAGCCTAGAACCTGATTGATCTTGTATTGGGCTGATAAATCTTAGAGATAGGCGTAAAGCTTAAGCATGCAGATTGCATGAGTCAGGCTGTGTGCTTAATATTTTGTCCATTTCCAAGTCACTTGTGCAAACAACTTTACAATATAAAATATTATTGCCAACGTTAATCATTAGTTACCGGGAATGTAACTCCGGTTATATGAGTGGAGCAGAGCCCCCTAGAGGGGCTTTAGTTCCTAATGGTTTACCCTTGCCGCATCAGCGGCCATACTGAAAACTCATTATGCAAGATGCAACAGCCAATCCAGGCATGCCTGCCCCTATATAGGACCCGTGAGCCCAGAGAACACCCTCCCGAGTTTATTCAGCATAACCCCGGGGGAAGGCAGGGCAACAGGTCTAGGGGGCTCCGCTCCGCTCCGCTCCGCTCCGCTCCGCTCCGCTCCACTCATATAACCGGAGTTACATTCCCGGTAACTAACATTTTATGTCGTGGAGCTTCGCCCCCTGGAGGGGCTTTAGCTCCTAGTGGTTTACGGCGGAGCGAGCGAGCCAAGGATGTACTCCCTGCCGGACCCAACCAGCATGACTCGCAGGGTTCAGTTAAGAAACCATCCCCTAAAACCCCAAGACGAAACATCCCCGATAGCTGATGAAGTCAGAGAAGGGATGATTGAATGCGTAATGACGAAAATCCTCCCCAAAGGCAGGCCTATGAACACATAAGCCGCCAAAGGGAAAAAGAAGGAATGTTGAGCTCAAGCGAAAAGGAAACATATCCGTTTCACACAAAACACAACATATAACTCACGCACCACACATCACGAGATGAGGGGCATGAGAATACAGAAAAAGACATACAAAAATACAAAATGAGAGAAGCCCCAGGGAGGAGGCAAACCCAAGCCAAGTGTGTTGGCGGGTAGCAACAATAACCCTGAGCCAGGGTTATCTTAAGCAGTGATAGAATCAAGGCAAAGCACAAGATTCCATAGGATAGTTCAGAGGTCTCGGGCAGCTGCACCAAGAACCGAATGAACAAAAGACGTGGGGGAGACGTCCAGTAAATAGAAACGGACAAACGCCGAAGGCGACACCGCAGCGCAAATATCATCTACCCTGATCCCTTGAAAAAGGGCAGAGGAGGCTGCGACACCACGCGTGGAGTGCGCACGGATTCCCTCCAGAACGTCAGAGCCAGATGTCTCATAGGCCAAAGTGATGCAGTCACAAAGCCAGTGGGAGAGATGCTGCTTAGAAAGCGGACGACCCACCTGGGAATCTGAATAACAGATGAACAGCTGGGGAGTCAGTCTGACAGACCTGGTGCGCTCCACATACAGAGCGAGAGCGCGTACCGGGCACAGACGGTGGAGCCTCTCATCCTCCTCATGTACGTGCGGAGGAGGGAAGAAGGCCTGTAATTCGATAACTCTAGAACGAAAAGAGCTGGTGATAACCTTAGGCATGAAGGACGGGTTAGGTCTCAGCGTAGCGCAGCTTAAGTCCTCTCTGATTGCCAGACAGCCATGGCGCACAGAGAACGCACAGAGATCGCTCACTCGCTTAGCAGAGCATAAAGTTTGGAGCAAAGCAGTCTTAATGGAGAGCAGCTTAAGAGAACACTGCTGCAAGGGCTCAAATGGAGGCTCACAGAGAGCGCTCAGCACCCCAGCAAGGTCCCACTGCGGAGCGTCCAGTTCTGGCCACCGGGCGCAGACGGCATGTACCCAAACGGAAACGGTGGAGAAGAGGGTGGCTGAAAACAGTGTTCCCAGCAAAACCCTCATGGCACGCAGAGATAGCCGATGCATATCCACGGATAGTCGAGGGCGTCCTATCCATATCAAAGAGATACTGTAAAAATGACAGACTCTCCTCCACCGGGCAACACTAAGGGTCAGAAGACCTCTTCGCGCACCATGTCGCAAACAGTCCACCGAGTGGAATATATTTAGGACGTCGATGCTGCCCTAGCCCCCTGGATGGTGCGGACCACCGCAGCGGACAGGCCCCTATACAAAAGCCTATCCTGTTCAGGGGCCAGACCATGAGGGTCCCTGACAGCGACGGAGGGTGTAGAATTGAGCCCTCCGCTTGAGACAGTGCATCCTGTCTGAAAGGAACCGCCCACGGGCGGTCCGCCAGCAACTGGATATTTTCCGGGTACCAGATAGTCGCGTGGCGATCGGGTGCCACCAGAATGACTGGAAATCCCTCCACTTTGATCCGGTCCAGCAGACGTGCTATGCAGCGTTGCGGAGGAAAAGCGTAAAGGAGACCCCAAGGCCAGGGGTGGTGCGCAAAAGCATCCACCCCCAGAGGGACTGTCTGGACGCAAACAGGTCCACTTGGGCTTCCCCAAACCTCTGCCAGATGAGGGAGACGATGTCCAGGTGGAGACCCCACTCGTCGTGACGAAGGCCTCCTCGAGACATCAGGTCTGCACCCACATTCAGACGGCCCGGTGTTGAAAGGTGTCGATGTCCAACCACAGATGTAGCCACTGATCACCCGGTGCAAACTGTCTGCGCCTGATTCAGGTGGAGGATAGCCTTAAGATATCCCGTGACTTCCCCGACGTCACGTGACAACGGAGTAGGTGAATGGTCTAAAATATGGAAGGTCGCTGACGCGAGGAGAGCAACGTTGTTCTCCACGGCCAGGGCCTGTGATCCTAAGACATAAGTCTTGTCCCATAGCTGTCCCGTGTAGCGGTCCTTGTGGATGGTAAGGCGGGCTTCTTCCCAGACCAGCCATGATGGCAGGAAATGCGCACCCAACTCGGGCTCTAGAGGAGGGACGGCCGAGCTGATGGGCGTCTGTCTACCTTCGACCCTGGTGAAGGTAGCATAGGATTTAACCGGAGCTCTGGCAGAAGCTGGAGTGGACCAGGAACCCTCAGCGAATGCCTTAAAACCTCGGACTTCAGGCGCCAGAGAGTCCATCGGCTTGATGCGCTCAGCCCAGGAGTTGAAGGACATGTCGGAAGGTTTCTTCGGTGTCGGCAGAGGGGGCAGGGGCAGCCGGATCCGGAAGGCAACCTTCTCGATCATGCTGCAAACTCCATGCGGAGAGGGGAAGTGGCAGAGGAAAGGTTGTCTTCTAAGTCTCCCGGGAGAGAGGGAGGAGCAGGAGACCCCCTCCCTCCCCACCACACCCCACGTGGGGAGGGAGCGGGTCCTTCTGTGTCAGAGGAGTCGGGCCCTGCGTAGGACCTTCCTCCTCGTCCTCAGATATCTTATTCGAGTCGTCATCTCCACTGGAGACCAGCATGGCGGAGACGTCGATTTCCTCCTCAAAAAAGTTTGACAAAGTGGCACAGGAGGAGCAAGCCGGGGGGTCGGTAAGACCCTCGCGAGCGTGGGCCGGTCCCAGGCAGGAAACACATGACCTGTGCGAGTCCTGTTCCGGCACCAAGTCAGCGCAACGGCAGGCAGCAACAAAAAAAATTTTCATGGCGGAGAGTAATCAGTAGTAACTCAGCAAGGCTAAATAAAAAGGGAGGGTGTTCTTTGGGCTCACGGGACCTATTTAGGGGTAGGCGTGCCCTGATTGGCCGTTGCATCTTGCAAAATGAGTTTTCAGTACGGCCACTGACGCGGCAAGGGTAAACCACTAGGAGCTAAAGCCCCTCTAGGGGGCGGAGCTCCACGACATACAATACAGGCCAAAAGTTTGGACACACCTTCTCATTCAATGTGTTTTCTTTATTTTCATGACTATTTACATTGTAGATTCTCACTGAAGGCATCAAAACTATGAATGAACACATATGGAATTATGTACTTAACAAAAAAGTGTGAAATAACTGAAAACATGTCTTGTATTTTAGATTCCTCAAAGTAGCCACCCTTTGCTTT
>JACXGI010019811.1:0-11716 GCA_016801175.1 Esox masquinongy | reverse complement strand
CCGTGTCTCTCTCTCTCTCTCTGTACGCGCCGTGTCTCTGTATCTTTCCCTCAGTCTGTAATTCTCTCCCATCCTGGGAGACACTTCTCCCACCAGGGCTCATCTCCTCAGCATTTATTATTTATTACTTCCATTCTGTGACAGACCTTCTCTCCTTCACCGCTGTGTCCAGCCCTCTGAACAGGAAGGAGCTTTTCCTAGTGTGACTCGCATTTAACCTTAACTTTTGACGTCATGCTGGCCATGGTCATGTCAACATACTCATCACCAAGGTGGGATCTTAATGGGGTTGTCATTCCACCTGTAACGTCCATGGCTGTGGATGGAGAGGATTTTGTGTTGCCCTACGTGTTGAACCTGATCCACTGGAATTAAGCAAGTGAACTGAAATGCAGTTTGTAAGAGGAATTAAAACTGTGGGGGAGTGGGGGGGGGGTCAGTGGTTCAGCAGCATTGAATAGGATCTATGCCCAGCGTCTATGCTTAGTCCATTTACATGGTGTTGCTCTTTCATCCCACCCCCTTCCCAGAGCATCATGGTCCGATGGCAGCCCCCGCCGCCGGGCACCCAGAACGGGAAGATCACGGGGTACAAGATCCGTTACCGGAAAGGAACGCGGAAGAGCGAGGCAGCGGAGACCACAGGGGGCACCCAGCTCTTCCAGCTCATAGACGGTGACGCCTCCACTGTACCACCAAATAATGTTTACACAGTGCCTCGGCAACACCAAATAATGTTTACACAATGCCTCGGCAACAACAAATAATGTTTACACAATGCCTCGGCAACAACAAATAATGTTTACACAATGCCTCGGCAACAACAAATAATGTTTACACAATGCCTCGGGAACAACAAATAATGTTTACACCATGCCTCGTCAACAACAAATAATGTTTACACAATGCCTCGGCAACAACAAATAATGTTTACACAATGCCTCGGCAACAACAAATAATGTTTACACAATGCCTCGGCAACAACAAATAATGTTTACACAATGCCTCGGCAACAACAAATAATGTTTACACAATGCCTCGTCAACAACAAATAATGTTTACACAATGCCTCGGCAACACCAAATAATGTTTACACAATGCCTCGGCAACACCAAATAATATTTACACAATGTCTCGGCAACACGAAATAATCATGCACAGCCAATCATACATGGGACATTACACCGTTAGCATATAATAATCTGGTATTGAGATGCCTAAGGCTCTGGGCCTTCTGCCGCCGTCCGCTGGTAATTCCAATTTAATAGCCGAACGAAGGGTTCTGACTTGATTGTGTGTGTCCCGTGCGAATGTATCGGCGGAGCCGGCCCTGACCTGGCTGTCTGTCTGGAATTGTTCCCCTTGGATGCGACTCCTCACACAGCTCGTATCCAGACGTAGATGTTATCCTGCCACTGTGGCGGCGCAGACATCACCAGAGACTGGTGCGATGGCAATAAATACTACATGTTGACGGCGGTGAATACGAGATGCCGTCTCAGCAACTTCTCTGGCATAGTCTCACGCTGTGTGCTGCTGCATCAAAGAGAATACGCACTTAAAAGTAGATGGCGATTATTTGGGGGCTGCGACGGTGGGGGGGTGGGGGGGGGGTGTTGGTTGGTTCAAAGGCATTTTGGCTAGAGCTTTGCTTTCTGAAGATTCTGAGGCACGGAGTGGCTGGGTGGTTTTTAACGGGCGGCCTTAGGGAGAGCCCAGAGGAGGGAGAGACGACACCATTAGCATTTGGCGTACAAACAGCTACACCCAAACAGACTCTTTTGAAAATATTAGCTGCAGTTTGTAAGGCTGTGTTGTTTAATGACAGTAGGAGGTTCGCGCACTTTGAAATTCCAAAGCACGCCCCTTGGAGGTGATAACACCCGTCCCGCGACGTGGCGAAGATGATGGCTCAAGTGGGACTTTAGATACACACAGACCTCAGAGAGGGGTGACTTTTTCAGCTTTGGGTTTTCTGTTTGCATGTGCTTACTTGGGTTACATTCAATCTGCTAGTGTGTAATTCCCCCCAAAGACGCGTCTGATGGAAAATAGTTCATCTTTATTTAACACGTTGGATTCGATGGAGGGACATGTAAATTGCAAAATGTATACGTTTATCTTCTCCAGCAGAGAGATGTCCTCTTGAAATATTATGGTTTGAAATATTTAGTGTGTCTGCCTGCCCAGTCAACTGAGTGCTGCTTTGGAAGATGCATGGTTAGAAATTTCTTCAAGACGAGTCACAAAAAGCAAAGTTTAGGGGGAGTTTTTCTAACTGCTGCCCAAAGCCACTTGCTGATCCCATACTTCCAATGAATACAAACACAATTCCGTTTCTTGCTCTGCTTCAAAAGCATTGGATTAAGGAGGGAGGGAACAGGAAATGTGTACACAAGGTGCAGGACAGGGAGGGTGCTGGCCTTTTTTTCTTGTCTTCTTGACAGATATCTGTCTGTATGGCTTTGTGAATAGATCTGGAGCGGGGGACAGAGTACACGTTCAGAGTGTCGGCCATCACGGTCAATGGTTCTGGGCCCGCTACAGACTGGGCTACAGCAGAGACATTTGAGAGCGACCTGGATGGTAAACATTCTTGTTTTTATGTCTTCCATTAATTACCTCAGCCCTGATTTGAATGACCTTGACCTAATCAGATTTAGTTTTTGTTTCAGGGCATTATAACATTCCATAATGTTGGTTGGGTGGCATTATAAAGGCCTCCATTGAGCTTTCACTGCTGCCTTAGTTATGGTTTGTTTTGATGTAGATTAGTGTGCCGATTCTCTTGTAATCTACAGTATATTAGATGCATTAAACAGTGTGTATTTTGGTGTGTGTTTTTAAGTGTGTTTTATGTCATTGTCACCCCCTCCTTTTGCCTTCCGGCAGAGACCCGCGTGCCAGACATCCCTAGCTCACTGCATGTGCGACCGCTGGTCAACAGTATCGTGGTGAGCTGGACGCCACCGGAGAACCAGGACATCGTGGTCCGTGGCTACACCATCGGCTACGGCATCGGCAGCCCCCACGCCCAAACCATCAAGGTGGACTACAAGCAGCGCTACTACAGCATCGAGAACCTGGGTGAGCTTAGCGCTCTTGGGTGATGGTGTTTTTCCGGATGATTCATTGCTTTTCGGCTAATGTCATTTGTCTTACTCTATCATTTGCATCTTCAAGTTTGACGTTGTAATGGTCACATGCAAAGGCTATACAACATTCTTATTTGCCGGTTTCTACTTTTTAATTCTGGAGAAATTAAATAATGTGTGTTAAAAAAAAAAAAAAAAAATATATATATATATATATATATATATAACAGTAACAATGACCATAGCCACAGGACAACATAACAGACGTAGTCACCTGGATACATCTTTCTTCACATACGATTGTGCTTCATATACGATTGTGCTTCATATACGATTGTGCTTCATATACGATTGTGCTTCATATACGATCGTGCTTCATATACGATCGTGCTTCATATACGATCGTGCTTCATATACAATTGTAAACAGTGCTTGATTGCAAGGCCTGCTTCGCCTCATACTCCCATAGCCGACTGTAATTAACGGGTTAGCAGGGGTGCCGTAATGATTATGACAATTTATTTAGCATAATTCAGCTTTTCATTAAAATCGCAATGAGAAACTGGCTTCCAATATTTGCCAAGGATGAATGTGTGGGTAAGTTCTGCAGAGTTTTATAACTCTCTTTCTTTCACTTTATTTCTCTCTCTGTCAGACCCCAATTCCCACTATGTGATCACCCTAAAGGCTTTCAACAACGTGGGTGAGGGGATCCCTGTGTACGAGAGCGCCATCACCAGGCCACAGTCAGGTAGGACCCAGACTCTACTCTAAATGTTGGTCTTTTCGACCACAGCTCAGACATTTCTTGGCCTTAGTGTTCATTCTGGACCGGTGATGTGGTCCCTCAATGGAGGAATGATATACAATATAAAAATCTATGTCGGTATTTCAGTGGGGAGGGAGAATGGAAACTAACTTTTCAGGACTCCAACATAACGCAGTCTGGCACTAGTCTTTGCCCTTTGTTTCATCATCTCTCCCTCTCTCCATGTCTCCATGTCTCCCTCTCTCCATGTCTCCCTGTCTCCCTCTCTCCATGTCTCCCTCTCTCCCTCTCTCCATGTCTCCCTCTCTCCATCTCTCCCTCTCTCCATGTCTCCATGTCTCCCTCTCTCCATGTCTCCCTCTCTCCATGTCTCCATGTCTCCCTCTCTTCATGTCTCCATGTCTCCATGTCTCCATGTCTCTCTCTCTCTGCCTGTCTCTCTCTCTGCCTCTCTCTCTCTCTCTGCCTCTCTCTCTCTCTCTGCCTCTCTCTCTCTCTCTGCCTCTCTCTCTCTCTCTGCCTCTGCCTCTCTGCCTCTCTGCCTCTGCCTCTGCCTCTCTTCCCTCTGTCTCTCTCCCTCTCTCGTCTCTTGTAGAATAAATATAGCTTATATGGCTTGACTCAAAATAAAGTGATACAACTGTCTTCAGTAGTAAAACCAGATGTTTTTTTAGCAGCAAGAACCTTGACATTAGATTAGACCATAATTCCTTTGCATTCATATGGTATAGTTTCCCGTCTTGATCATTACAATCAATTTGTCATAGAGCATCTGCCTGCGATGCTGTCTGTGATACAACTGACTTTCCCTTTGCCCCTAATGTATCAGCAAAATGCAAATGCTTGCTGCTCACTTCTGTCCTGTTTCTGAAGAACAATAAGTCAACATCATCCAATCCATATCTCTCCAAGCCGTAAACCGCTACTAAGACAATTCGCTGACATTTAGGTGACAATATGAAATGTCAAGAATTGATCACAAAAAAACCTAGGAACTGCCAACAATAGTTAGCTGTGAAAAGTATGCAAAAACAACTTTTATTTTTTATTACCTAAGTTGAAATCGCCGTATCCGTCACCCCGGGAGATGTGGTTGTTGTGGGCTGTACCCCGTGTCGACTTCATGACAACCCCCCGTCACCCCCTTCGTGCCTTGATCAGCCAGTCTGTACTGGCACTTTGCTATCCCACTATGCACTGCTGTGCTGGGACCGGATGCTGGATGACTGAAATCACATCAATATGCTGCGGGGGGGCAGTACACACACACACACACACACACACACACACACACAAACCCCTGCTGTGGCTTTGCCAACCCTCTGTCAGATCCAGACTCTCCCTCTCAACACAACCAAAGCCCACCAGTTCAGTCCACTGTGTGAAAACACTGGGGCTTTTCTCCACCACTATGCTCATTGGATGGAAAAGTTTGGGTTAAAAAAACTTGTTGACCTAGATAATATTTTCA
Organism: Esox masquinongy; assembly: GCA_016801175.1. Classification (NCBI taxonomy): domain Eukaryota; kingdom Metazoa; phylum Chordata; class Actinopteri; order Esociformes; family Esocidae; genus Esox; species Esox masquinongy. The sequence goes on along the minus strand of JACXGI010019811.1, from coordinate 6,381 downwards.
AAGAAATCAGAGGACTTTGAAGAAAAACAGGACTCTGGTTTGGGGACCGTCTGATTGAATACAGTAAAGAACCACTGAGAAGACAACTTTGGTGAAAAGCAGACGCAGTTTTTGAAACAGAGATCTCCATGTTACATTCCTTTATCACAGATAAATAAAACCGAACCATAATAAAGCTGTAGGTTGTATCTGATAAGTCTTAAAAACACAGAGGAACCCCGGCGTGTGCTGACATGGACTTGTCAGAGTGTTTGCATATCGACCAGAACCGCACTGTGATTCTCCACATAAAGGCCTGGATCTTCTCCTTGTTTCCCAGAATGACACACCGTTCAATATCAGGGTTGGACAGGGCTGGTTGGGGGCTACTTTGGAGAACTGACCTGAGCTTTTTATCATTACCGCCCATGGCCACAATCTGTAGTCCAGGGCTGACACAGAGAAATGTATAATATAGCTAGCTAGAAGCAAAGCCTGGCCAGTTCACTTGTTGCCGCCATCTTGATGCGTTTAGTAGGCAGCGTGATGACTTAAGCCAGGGAAACATTCCTGTCTTCCTCCCACCATGAGTCTTTCTCAAGTCAAAAGTTAGTCTGCACACACGTCCACTTCTACAACCCACATGAAAACCAGAGTGAAGCAAGTGGTTTGCCGTGTGCGCATGTCAAATGCATAAGAGATGGTGTCGACACCTCCATCATTACGGATTGGGACCTGGGTGACGTTTGGTGAGGCGTAATGTAGCCGAATGTACAGAAATACATCAGGCAGACCGAAATCAGAACCAAATCAGAACCAGGAATCTGAAAATACTTTTGGTCAGAAAGTAGAACTAATCGATCACAGATGGGACGTCACCATATTATTGTCTGTATTCACAGGTGAAGACCAAGTCAAGCCATTTGTGAAGTTGCTAATGAATGGGGATAGTGATGTGAGGTCCATAGCTTTTGGCACACAAAGTCCGTAGATGGGCTTCGCAAGCAGCGCTGAACTGATGGATGATTTCCATATGTTTCATCATGCTTAGAAGTTGAGCAGCGTCACGGTAGCGTTTATCCCTGAAACACAAGTCTCTCCCTCATAGACTGATCGTCAAACTGAACCTGTGTCTTTGTCCTTCCTGGAAGCGTATTCTACAACATGGTCCTTGTGACAAATCTCACTGAAAGCTGTAAATGCAGGATTATTGTTACTTAAATTATTTAAAACTTTAAGAATGTTATTCTTTAAATAGGTGTGGTCAGTGAATATAATTATAAACAGTGGTAATTTTTTTTTCTTCTTACCTGCCCAACCTTGTTCCAGGAGATCCTGCCTCCGTTTTCTCTCCAACCCCAGCTGTCTTAACTGGTTTAGCTTTGCATCTAGCTAATAATTCAAATGTGGTGGGCTAAATAAGGGTTGGAGGGAAAATCTAAAGGATGGTATTTTCCAGGAACAGGATTGCACAGCCCTGCTCTATAGTATGTTCGTCTTGTTGATATATTGCTCTGATTTCTTTTTTTTTTCCCGGCAAGGTGGCTAAACGTTATTAACAGAACCTTGGCCAGTACTTGCTACACTACACTGTCCTTGTAGTGGCTGCCTTCCTTTAATGAATGATTATCCGTGTGTCCACAACATTAGTGAATTCTGTGTTGTACAGAACAGCCCAGTGTCGGATACATAAAGATAGATATGTATTTGACTGAGTTCTTTTGGCCAGCTGTACAACAACACTCATATAGACAGTAGAAAGCCTTGATGTAGATGTAGCATGTCTGTTGATCTAATAGATTATTCTCTCTCTTTCTCTTCACCCTTCCCAATCCCGCCCACATTGTAACCCTGCCCCTCATTTTAATAACTCATTTACATATTGCCTCCCCTTATTTGTTGGTCCTCCCCAAACCCCATTCCCTACTTGCCACCCTGTTTCCAAATGGTCTTGCTTTTCCTTTTTTTTTTTCTTTTAATTCTTTCCTCATTCAAACCATTTTTATTTTCGCCATCTGTTGTGAACCTTTTGTGTTGGTAAACGCTCGCAGACCCCATAGACCCTGATGTTGATTTGTACGAACTCTTCCATGCTCCATACACACCAGTACCAGACCCCACACCCATGCTGCCTCCAGTGGGCGTACAGGCCTCTGTGCTCAGCCACGACACCATCAAGGTCACCTGGGCCGACAACTCACTTCCCAAGAACCAGAAGATCACCGACGCCCGCTACTACACGGTTCGCTGGAAGACCAACATCCCGGCCAACACCAAGCTCAAGGTACTGTCACAGGGACGCATCGCTGTGGTACCGAGGTCCCGTTTATATCCGTAAAGGTTTGTTTTTCCCCTCATGGGTAATTTAAGGTGCTATAGAATATTAATTTAAGGCGCTTCCTGTTGAAGGTGGTTGGGTTAAATGAATACTGACTACGTATATATGTGAACATATTTTTGAAAAAGTAGAATGTGGCACAAGAGCACTGCCCATTGTGCAATGACTGTTTTAATCGTTTTAATCGTGAAACTAGTCACCTAACCAGTTGATGTGCAGTAATCCCACTCACCAATGTGCAGTAATCCCACTCACCAAGGTGCAGTAATCCCACTCACCAAGGTGCAGTAATCCCACTCACTAACGTCATGTAAACAGGACGTGATAATTCTACCTATAATGAGGCTCAAACCCTTTACAGGCCCTACCCAGCTATATAACAGTGGCACTCTGACACAAATAACATCCCACAGAAGAACCCCTGAAGTTGATGGCCTTAATAGGAAGCATTGAAGTTGGTAGGCAAAAAGCTTTGCGCTGTAGTCATTTGTCATCACGGCACAGCATGCACACAACTTGTGAATGTGGTGCAGTAATAGTAAAAAAACACTGAAGACCAAGCCCTTCAACTAGTGGTGAATCAATTCTCATCCAGGCTCATGCGTTCGGCCCTAGCTCAATTAAGATCATTACTAATCTGATCTCCCTCTACAAGATTAGGGATGGTGCGTGCAGGTGTGTGTTTGTTTTGGGCGCACGTGCGTGCGTGTATGTGTGTAGCAGAGAGCTGAAAACAGATAAAGGGCTGTGTTTGCTCATAAATTATTCAACAAGGACAAGACAAACTGAGCGCTAAGTGATGGAAGGGGGAGCCTGACAGTGCATTCTGAACACAGACTGTTAATAACACACATCATTCTGATTCAGCAGTGAGTCACTTCTTATTATGAACATGGAGGGACTTTATCCATCATCTGGCATGGGAACGTTAACATTCAGAAAACTAAAGAAATAAATGAAGATTACATTCGGACCAACATTCATACCTTTGACTGTTTCCAACTCCCTAATAATCTCCTAAATAAAAGCCAGACAGTCCACCCCCCTCGATGAAGGACGAATGCGGCCCCCGGGTAAAATTACTTTGACACCCGTGATTTATAACAGGTGCTGTATTTGGTTATTGAAAGCGTGTGTAGATGCTGAAGTCTGAATCTGGAGCCATTGCAGTCACTGGTAGCACAATGCAACACACTGAGAAGAACGTAAGTGGACGCCCCTCCTATTTCACAGACTTCCTGTGTAGCTGCATTATAAAATGGATGGCTTCTGTCCACTCCACTGTATTTTCTGAGATTACATTGTTTTCCGTCCATCCTTGATGACATTTGTTTTGTTCAGTGAGCTACCTGACATGGCTAGCATGTCACTGAAACGGGCTATATAGCAAGCTAGGACCTCAACCAGCTTAAGGATCTGAACAACTTTGACAAGGGCCAAATTGTGATGACCAGACGACTGGGTCAGAGCATCTCCAAAACTGCAGCCCTTGTGGGGTGTTCCCGGTCTGCAGTGGACAGTACCTATCAAAAGTGGTCCAAGGAAGGAAAAGCGGTGAACCGATGACAGGGTCATGGGCGGACAAGGCTCATTGATGCACATGGGGAGCGAAGGCTGGCCAGCAGACAAGCTACTTTAGCTCAAATTGCTGAAAAAGTTAATGCTGGTACTGATAGAAAGGTGTCAGAACAGTCTTTTGCGTACTGGGCTGCATAGCTGCAGACCAGTCAGGGTGCCCATGCTGACCCCTGTCCACCTGTCGAAAGCTCCTACAATGGACAAGTGAGCATCAGAACTGGACCACGGAGCAACGGAAGAAGGCGGCCTGGTCTGATGAATCACGTTTCCTTTTACATCACATGGATGACCGGGTGTGTGTGCGTCGCTTACCTGGAGAACACATGGCACCAGGATGCACAATGGGAGGGAGGCAAGCCGGCAGAGGCAGTGTGATGCTTTGGGCAATGTTCTGCTGGGAAACCTTGGGTCCTGCCATTCATGTGGATGTTACTTTGACACGTACCACCTACCTGAGCATTGTTGCAGACCATGTGCACCCTTTCATGGCAACAGTATTCCCTGATGGCATTGGCCTCTTTCAGCAGGATAATGTGCCCTGCCACAAAGCAAAAATGGTTCAGGAATGGTTTGAGGAACACAACAACGAGTTCAAGGTGTTGACTTGGCCTCCAAATTCCCCAGATCTCAATCCATTCGAGCATCTGTGGGATGTGCTGGACAAACAAGTCCGATCCATGGAGACCCCCCCCTCGCAACTTTAGTGCCCGGTACCACAGCACACCTTCAGAGGTCTAGTGGAGTCCATGCCTCAACGGGTCAGGGCTGTTTTGACGGCAAAAGGGGGACCTACACAATATTAGGCAGGTGGTCATAATGTTATGGCTGATTGGTGTATATATATACACACACACACACACACACACACACACATTAGATAACTACATTTACGTTGCGCGTGCGTGCGTGTGTGTGTGTACATGTATATACATACATACAGTATGCGTTTGTGTATATATATATATAAAATATGTTTGTGTGTGTATGCTTATCTATATATGTGTTAATTGTTTACTGAAATCAAATAAATGGTTATGACCACATACATTAACCAATTTCAAGACTGTATTAGGTGCTGCCGTGGTTTTGTACCGCGTTTACGGGGCATTTTGTGGTCTTGAGCGCCACTTGGTGGTCAGTGTATGTACTGAACCCTTCCAACATCGTGTGTTTCAGACGGCCAACACCACCAACCTGAGTTACATGGTGACAGGGCTAAAACCCAACACGCTGTATGAGTTCTCCGTCATGGTCACCAAGGGTCGGAGGACCAGTACCTGGAGTATGACGGCCCAGGGCACCACATTCGAGACCAGTAAGATTACACACACCACACGCAAAACACACACCAGTGAAACTGCGTCCTGAAATTGCCTTTTTTTTTTTTTATGCGGCTGTACAGGACGTCCTTGCATGGTCAAAGACGACTGTGGTTTACATTTGTTGTTGTCTCCTTGTGTCTGATGAAATGGGGCCCAGTAATACACATCATGAATGGCCTGTTTGATGTGAACAGTTCCCAGCTCGTCCCCCAAGGATGTGACCGTGGTGAGCAAGGAGCTGAAACCACGCACCATCATAGTCAACTGGCAGCCGCCCTCAGAGGCCAATGGGAAGATCACAGGTGAGACTACAGACGCACAGACAGACAGACAGACGCATACACGCACGCACGCACACGCACACAGACTGGGTGTACTCAGAGTTAGAGAACAATGTCAGGGCCCCAGAGTGGTACAGTGGTCTAAGTCACTGCCTTGCAGTACAGCCGCATCGTTTGAGCCTGGATTGAATCCCGGTCACGGGGCAGCCACAGTGCCCCGGGGGTCCTGCAGTCAGGGTGGATCAGAGGAGGGTCGGACGTGCCTGCTTTCAAGTAGTCGGACCAGTGTGCCCGAGCTTAATGGTGATTGTAGAGTTGGGAAGTTAGAAATGCCTGATGAAGGATGAGCAGGTGATAAGAACCGCAATGGCTTGGTGACGTGCCGGGAGGGAACATTGCTATCCTGCACAACCTATGGAATTCATCAGACCAGGCCATAATTGCAATGTGGAACTCCCCCCAAAAAATTTTGCCTAAAACAGTTCTGTAAGGTTCCTTAGCTCTTTCTTCTCCCATCCCCAGGCTATATCATCTACTACAGCACGGACGTGAACGCCGAGGTCCACGACTGGGTCATAGAGCCGGTGGTTGGCAACAGGCTGACCCACCAGATCCAAGATCTGACTCTGGACACTACCTACTACTTCAAGATCCAGGCCCGAAACTCTAAGGGCATGGGCCCGATGTCTGAGGCAGTGCACTTCCGCACCCCAAAGAGTAAGTCCATAAAGCCCCTCCGCACCCAAAGAGTATATCAATGAAGTCCCCCCACCCCAGAGTAAGTCCATAAAGCCCCTCCGCTCCCAAAGAGTATATCAATGAAGCCCCCCCACCCCAGAGTAAGTCCATAAAGCCCCTCCGCTCCCAAAGAGTATATCAATGA
>JACXGI010019810.1:0-11739 GCA_016801175.1 Esox masquinongy | reverse complement strand
ACTTGAATTCTTTGATCCTGTATCGCTCGACACATTCACTAAATTTGTTATGAGTTCTAAACCCACAAATTGTCAGCTAGACCCGATTCCAACAAAATTACTTAAGGAGCTACTTCCTGTGCTAGGTCAGCCAATGTTGAACATAATAAATTGCTCCCTTTCCTCCGGATGTGCACCAAACTCACTAAAAATAGCGGAAATTAAGCCTCTTCTAAAAAAAATCGAATCTGGATCCTGACATATTAAACAATTATAGGCCAATATCGAACCTCCCGTTCCTCTCAAAAATCCTAGAAAAATGTGTTTCCCAACAACTGAATGCCTTCCTGAAGACAAATAACATTTATGAAATGCTCCAGTCCGGTTTCAGATCCCATCATAGTACTGAGACTGCACTCATGAAGGTAACAAATGACCTTTTAATGGCCTCAGACAAAGGTTCCGCATCCGGCCTGTTGCTTCTTGATCTTTGTGCTGCTTTTGACACTATTGATCACTCCCTTCTCTTAGAGAGACTGGAAACCCATATTGGGCTACGTGGACATGTTCTAGCCTGGATTAAATCTTATTTATCTGAAAAATATCAGTTTGTATGTGTGGATGGCATATCCTCTGACAAATCAAAGGTATTTTTTGGTGTTCCTCAAGACGAGAAGAGCTGAACATAGAACACAAACGACAACTCAAGGACACACCAATGTGTGGGGACGTAACAGTGAACAAGCACAAAGCTGATTTACTTTGTTGTACATGTCAGTCTGTGCAAATATGTTTGGTACCCTAAAACGTGTGGAGATTTCTATATACTTCGCCCAATATGGATTAAATACAAGTCAGTACACAACCTACGCAACAACCTCAGGGTCTTTCTACAAACAGAAAATAGATTTCTTATGGGGTTCAGTGAGTTTCAGAAGTGCTATAGTGAAAAATGTTGTTCAATATCAACACATTGTGTTGCTAAACAATGGGACCTGAAGAATGTTGTAGAAATCCCATTAAAGTGGACGGGGGACAAAAAAATAAACTTTGCAACAGTTAGGAAAGTATGAAGTTATATTTTCCAACAGTCTATACTAATTATGAAGTTCGGACAGTATTTATAGCATGAGTGGTGTAAAAACAATAACATTTCAGAAGTATGAAGAACATCGAGATAAGGGTGTTAATATTCCTTTAGTAACTGCACTGTGGGTTACATCAATAATAAGGAAGATTTAAAATGTGGCTGCAAGCATGCTACATTAAATATTAGAATGGCACAGATTTCAGCTAACTATTGCAATGTGTGGAGTGCGTGAATATACGTGGAGGGAATTATGATCAGTTCCAAATACCAGGCAATTTCGGCACAAAAACCTTCAGGCGTCCGTTAGAAAGCTGAAGATGAAGAGGAAGTTCACATTTCAGCACAACAACGACCCAAACCTCACATCCAAATCCACAAAAGCATGGCTTCACCAGAAGAAGATTAATGTTTTGGAATGGCCCAGCCAGAGTCCTGACCTGAATCCAATTGAACATCTGTGGGGTGATCTGAAGAGCGCTGAGCACATGAGTTGTCCTCGCAATCTGACAGATTTGGAGCGATTTTGCAAAGAAGATGGGGTAAATATTGCTACGTCAAGATGTGCCATGCTAATAGACTGTTATGGAAATTCTTGAACTAATGTACATTTGAAAAATGTCTGCTTTTCTATTACCTGGTATGTAACTCGGGTCTTTGGTTGTGACACACACGTCTGCATAATATCAGAGGATCACTAGGTACTCTGACCATCTGTTCATCTGCCTAGACCAATAAGGGCATCTGTCCTTTGTTCCTTAGGAATGTAGAAGAGCGGGATCTGGTATTTTCCTAGGGGGCATCATTGACTGTTATCGGCAGATTATCGGGTTACTCGTAAATATGCCCATCTGTATAACTCATCAGAGCATCTATTGTCTGACCAGATGTCCTCTTCAGAGTTGAAGAGGTTACCCATGTGGGGAAGGACAGCCTGCCCCTTGTGTGAAACCTAGATAGTAATAGAACAAAGGGAATGTGTTCTGTTGAGTTAGGACAGCTGTGCAGTTTTGTAAGGTTTTTATTTATCCCCCTCAAAGATTTCAGTTTGTTTTTCAATTGAATTGTTTACATTATAGGTCACATTAAAGGTGGAAAAAGTTCTGACATGATTTATCTTTGTCTCATTCTTTTACATCACAAGAACCTGTTATTTAAACAGGGGTGTGTAGACCTTTTATATCCACTGTATAGTGAAAACAATAATGGGCCCAAAACCAAGCCTTGAGGAACACCAAAACATACCTTTGATTTGTCAGAGGACATGCCATGCACACATACAAACAGAATGTCACCTTTGAGAGGCAGGATACGAGGTGCAGAGCTGTAGAACATCTTTTTAATGGTTTTTCAGAAACAAAACAACAAAAGGAAAGTATTACCATGAACTGGAGGGCAGCAAACACAAAGCTAACTCTAAACAATGACCTTTTAAAGCTAACTCTAAAAGCAGAACTACAGCAACTTAAATAGGATCCCCAATCAGAGGCAATAGGGAGCAGCTGCCTCTGATTGGGGATAATGAAACATAACCGCAGAGACGCCAAGAGGCACCTCTGTGGTCAGGCCCTGACTGTGTCCTCCAGGCACATAGAGATGCCTAGAGGCACCCAAGCCAGGACCTGACACTGATATCTTTCAGATGAATAAGACTTATACCAGACTAGAACGTGTCCATATAGCCCAATATGGGTTTCCAGTCTCTCTAAGAGAAGGGAGTGATCAATAGTGTCAAAGGCAGCACTAAGATCAAGAAGCAACAGAATGGATGCAGAACCTTTGTCTGAGGCCATTAGAAGGTCATTTGTTACCTTCACCAGTGCAGTCTCAGTGCTATGATGGGGTCTGAAACCGGACTGAAACATTTCATATGTTATTTGTCTTCAGGAAGGTATTCGGTTGTTGGGAAACAAATTTTTTTGATATGTTCTCATAAGTGACCAGTAGGGACCACTGTAAGTTGTCACTGCATCTTGCATGCTGCTATGGCAGTTGAGATACATTCTGCTAAATTAAAGAGTGGCACTGTGAGTGGAGAAGTGTCATACAAAAGCCCTTCATCAATGAGAAGCAAAGAAGAGCCAGGCTGAAGTTTGCAAAAGACCATAAGGATTGGAGCGTAGAGGAATGGAGTAAGGTTATCTTCTCTGACGAGTCAAATTTTCAGCTTTGCTCAAAACCTGGTCGTCTAATGGTTAGACGGAGACATGGAGAGGCCTACAAGCCACAGTGTCTTGCACCCACTGTGAAATTTGGTGGAGGATTGGTGATGATCTGGGGATGCTTCAGCAAGACTGGAATCGGGCAGATTTGTCTTTGTGAAAGACACATGAATCAAGCCAAGTACAAGGTTATCCTGGAAGAACACCTGCTTTCTTCTGCTCTGACAATGTCCCCCAACTCTGAGAATTGTTTTTCCCAGCAGGACAATGCTCCATGCCACACCGCCAGGTCAATTAAGGAGTGGCTGGAGGACCACCAGATCAAGACCCTGTCATGGCCAGCCCAATCTCCAGACCTGAACCCCATTGAAAACCACTGGAATTTGATCAAGAGGAAGATTGATGGTCACAAGTATGTTCACTTTCGTTAAATGGTGTACTTTTACGACTCACTGATCAGTTGTTTTCAGCAACCAGTAACCTGGAAAAACAACTTCTTCCTCGCAATTGCAAAATGAGCCCCCAAAATGAGCTCTACAGTCGATTTTCAGTAGAATTATTAAAACGTAGCCAGCCGGGTCACAGCACCATCTGTTGGCTTCTGTCCACTTTTCATCCATGAACAAAATCATTAGACCGCAAGTCAGGGGACCACCTTCTTTATTAGCATGATTCCATAGTAGAATATGTAAGAACTTCCATAGTTCTTACATATTCTCCAAGGACTACAAAGTTAACACAATCTTTTATGCCTGGACACATAGGAGGTGGTCAGTGGTCATAGCCAACCATTGCACAGTCCATTATAAGAAAGGTTAATCCTACAAAATACCCTTGTATGGTATGTTCCAACCTATCCAAGGGTCTATTCAAAGAGTCCTATGACAGTCACATACACAGTTCCTAGCAGGTGGTATGGACAGGGTGTGTGGGACCCATAAGTAATAGTGCATCACATTTCCTACCTAGTGTCCTTTGTACAGTTGTCAGTTAGTACTGTCATACGTTGTTTCAAGCTTAATTAATGTACTTCTCATGCCCATAATCTCTCACATCCCATCATGGTGTATGTGGAAATTGTTCCCATGTGAACAAAGTTTGGTGACTTTTCACCAAACAGAGCAATAGTTATAAGCATTCAAAATCTGTAATAATAATAATACTAATAATATAAACCAGCTTTGCTGCTGGAACCCTAATAAGACAAATATTGAAAGTGTAGCTCCTCAAGAGGCAACTATGTATGTGGACTAGGGTTGGGTATCGAGAACCGGTTCCAAGCTGGAGCCGGTTCCAAATTTCAAACAACGGTGGATTCGATAAGACACATTTCGAATCCTAGCCTCATTCCTCACTTCAGCATATTTCAGTCGCGACGCGCTCGCTCCCGAGTAAACTACATCAACCATTTTACAGTCAATAAATATTGCACTTGCTACGTGGACCTAACGTGTTTTGTTATTCAGTATGTCAAAAAAGCATGTGAGAAGCGACACTTCCTGTTTAGATCCTGGACCATGGCTGAGTCTAACCGCAGCAAACGGTTGGAAGTGTGGCTTAGCTTCACCAAAAAAAACAAAGACACCGCAAAATGCAACACATGCAGCAAGGACGTTTCGTGCGAGGGAGGCAGCAGGTCAAATACGATGAAGCATTTACGTAAACACGGCGTGAACCAAAAAGAATGCTCCGTGTTCGATGTGTTGCGGTGTACCAGCCACAATAGCGCCCCAGATACAGCTAACATTAGCAGCGTCTCGCTATCAGGTAAAAAAACATAGTGGGCTGACATTTGCTTTTCTTACTGAAAATAGACAAATTATGTCTACTACAAATTACTCAAATATATATTTTTCAAAGATACGAGTTCGGAGAGTATCCGTCCACCACCGGTTAATCCCCAGAGACGCTGCTGTAGTACAGATATTCCTTTTACTTTAGCCATGAAGGGGAAGATGAGCAAGGAGAAGGAGCTGTATTTTTCTTCAAAAAATGTGTTGACTTTGGGTTGCAGACATCAACTTTTTTTTGACATTGATGCTGTTTTCATAATAACTGTTTTGTTATATTTGTCTATTATTTATTTAAATAGTTTTGGTTTGTAATTGTTTTTGATGGTCATTCCTTATAAGTAATATTTTTTTTAAATGAAGGGAAAAATAAACCTTCCTGTCACGGTTGATAGTTGATTATACAGAGTTGACAGTACTTATTAAGGCCTAAATGTCCTAAGAATAAATTTATATTTTATTTTGGGTTCTTTCTTTCCGAAGAATATTGGAATTGGAACCAAGATTCGATCGGCATCGGAATCGATTTAATTGAAACGATACCCAACCCTAATGTGGACACCTCACATAATCTTCATATCACATGTCGCTAAGGGAGTTCAGATACTTTGATTCTACTCAATAAAAGGGAGGTGCTGAGAGTGGAGGATTGTCTTACCCAGGTGTGATCTGGTCTGGTCAGGAGGTAATCTGCTCCAACCTTCAGTACAGACACAATACCAAACAAGAACAATCATCACCATCAAGGAAAACCTTTTTGATCAATGTCTGAATTGTTAAAAAAAAAAAAAAGATCATGACTTAATATCTTCAAGGGGAACTGACTTTTACTTTTTGGTGTGATTGTTTGACTTGTATTCTTTTCATCATCTAACTAATTCTGTTCATTATTTTAAATGTTTCTCCCTATATGTACGTTCCATAATTTGTGATGATATTGTTTTCACTAATGTTTCATGTACAGCGGTTTTAAAGTATGGTTATGTTGAAAACTGTGCATGGTGCGTTGTACTGTGTGTAGGTGGACGCTAAAGCAGGGTGGTTTTGGATTGTCCTGTTATGAATATCATCTCATGGATCTGAATACAAACTACACAGTTTGAAACAGAACTTCAATGTTGTGTAGTGGACAGTGCACCAGTGTGGTTGGTGGTTACTGTTGAGTTGGCATCATATTATTTTAAATATATAACGCAATAATTTGTGTCTGTTGTTAATGACAACCCTGTTTAATTCCTCCCAGGAGATAGTGTTTGTGCTGCATGGACTAAAATTTACGCAGACAAATGGACACATCTACTTTGTATTTATTCTCATCCTTTATCTTCTCACCATTTTTACTAATTTAACACTGATCTTTACTATTGTTCTAGAGAAAATGTTACATGACCCAATGTATTTATTCCTCTGTAATCTGTGTATTAATGGGATCATTGGTGCTTCATCTTTCTACCCAAAAATACTTTATGACATTTCATTTGACTCTCACGTGATAACATACATTGGGTGCTTGACCCAGGTATTTGTAATCTATTTCTATGTTTTTTGTGAATGTACTAACCTGACTGTAATGGCTTATGACAGATATGTTGCCATCTGTAAGCCACTCCACTACCACTGTATTATGACTATTAGAAAAGTGTGGACACTGATTCTTCTAACGTGGCTTTTCTCATGGCTGGAAGTTACTATTGGAATAGTGCTAACAGTTAGGTTACCTCTCTGTGGTGTTGACATTGATAAACTCTACTGCTCAAACTGGGCGGTTGTGAAGCTGTCATGTTTTGACAGCAGTCTGAACAACATTGCTGGCTATATTTTCATGATTTCTCACTTCTCTCAAGCAGTACTTATCTTGATATCTTACATAAACATAATCAAAGCATCTTTGCGTTCACAGGCCGAGAGGAGGAAGTTCATGCAGACCTGTCTGCCTCATCTGATCACCCTGGCTAACTTCTTTATATCCATATTTTTTGATTTGATTTATGCTCGTTATGGCAGCAACACCAGTCTGTTGGCCCTGAGGAATATCATGTCTGTGGAGTTTCTAGTTGTTCCTCCTCTGGTAAATCCTATCATATATGGGATGAACCTCACTCATATTCGAAACAGTGTTCGACATATGTTCAGACATAAAGTTGCTGCCCAAAGATAAGTCTCGTGTGATTGTCTGTAGTAATGGTTTTGGAAAAAAACTGCATAGTGAAAACATAAAAAATGTACAGTATGTGTGCACATTGTTTTAAACATATCTGAAATACATGAGTAAATATTCGATTTTACGCCAACCATTTTTTTTACATTTCTTGTCTTGGTTTTAAACTCGCAACCATTTGTTTCACAACCATCTGTTTTTTTGTTCCACACCACCTTGTCTGTGTCAGTAACAGATTAGTTATTCCTAGACTTTCAATTAAAGGTCAGTTTCAAATGTAAAATATACCCTCAAGAAAAATGTAAATGAAAAAATGTATTAATTAATACTCTAATTAATAAATGTAATCAATGATGAAAGGATTGTCAGATAAACATGAGTAGGTGACAAAAGACTCTCAAACCTTATACCTTCATCACTCCTTACTCTTTCAAAAACAAATTGACTGAGCTGCTAATGAAACAATGAACTGCTAAGTACCTACGTATCTTATTATTCTTTATATATGTACCACCTCATGTGATGTAAATCATTGATTTTCTTTGCTGGTTCCATTTTATTGGGACTTTGATGGAGTTTATGTTTAACTGAGTTTTTTCTTGTTATCGTTATGCCTTTTGCCAGGTTGTTTTTGTAAATGAGAATTGGTTCTCAATCGGCTTACCTGCTAAAATAAAGTTTAAAAACTCCATGGGCCGTATTCACAAAAGTTTTATCTTTCCACTAAGAGGCCTACCAAACAGCAGTAAAGGTTTCTACCTAAGAGTTTCCTCTTAAAACCTATTCACAAAGCTGCTGAAACCAACCTTTACTAAGCAATGGGGAGAAATTGCGGGGTTGACCTCATTGCTACGGATAATGTAGGCCTAGTGTTCCATGAACAAGCCTGCTTTCTATACCCACAGTGATTCGCTGATAGGGGAGGGGTCTCTGTTAGTGAATTCGTCATAGCAACACTGTAGAAGGATGTGTCATGTTGCCATATTGAAATAAAAATATTAAAATAAAAATGTAGGCTAAGTGTTACTGATTAAACATGAAACCAAAAATGATATACAGACTAGTCAAGTATAAGTTCAGCTAATTGTCAGTCTCTTACATGTCTGGCCGCTCATAAACAAATGCGTGTTCACCTATTGATGGTGCAAGAATTTGCACAATAATGTGTCCCGTCTATAGCACCAACTACACTGGGTGGTCGACCTATGGCCGTGAAGTCAGCTTCGTTTCTTTGTAGTTGGCGGACATCAAGAGAAAACCGTATGAATTGTCGGACAATGTGGGGGCTGGAGACGGCATTGTTTGATGTAATATTCTGCTGACAGATGACTGAGATATGCGTAGTTCGTCTGCGCTGCATAACTGCATTTTCCCTGTGGCCAAATAGCATAGCTTGTCTCAACCTGGATGTCTGATGTTATGGGGATGTTTCTGTTTGTTGGTGAAGTGACTGCATCAATGACTAGCTCCACTATGATCATAATACCCTCGTGATTAAGATGATACCTTTTTAAAAGCTCAGTAATATTTAATATTTCTATAACGTCGACCTGATTATGAGGCAGATTGCCGGCAGCAGCCCTTTTAGGATTGTTTGTGACTTGGTCTTAGTGACTTAGGAGTCCTCTTGACTACTCCTAACTTTTCCCCGATATAGGAGCTGGTTTTAGTACTCAAGCCATTTGTGAAATACTCTTACAGTAGACTCTTGGGAGTCCTAAAATAAGGACTGACACGCCCAGTGTTTTTAAGAGCTTCTCCTAAATCAGTAAGCTGGGAGCTTCTTTTAGCCTTAGGATGTTTTGTGAATAGGGCCCCAGGCTTGTAAATGTTGTTGGCTTTAGTCATCCTTTGCTGACCCTGATTTGGTAGGCTGCAGGTGATTGAGTGTGATCCTGTAGGGACCTTTTGCGACGTAGTCCTGTAGGGACTACTGCGACGTTTTGGAAGGGTTTTCCACCATCTGCACTCTTTCCCAAGTGTTCCTGAGCACAAAACCAACTACACACTGACAAGCCACGAAGGCACTGGCTGCAGCAACCTCTCCATTTAAAGAGCGTCTTGAGAGAAGTATGTTCATATTTACATGAACCCAGTTCTCTGAAATTATGACAGTTAGGATTCAGCAGAACTCAATTTTTCTGATAATACAAATGATTCACTACACTTCCCTATTCGGAAGATGAGCATGTTAAAATATTGCCAGTGAATGGGAAAACATCCTTTTTTATAGTGTTAGTACTGCAATATATTCAAAACCCTACAAGTGTTTATTCCACTAAATGTTTCCAATGGATTTTTAGAACGGAATTCCACGGTAAATCAGTTTACATTAAATAACAGAGTACCCGGTTTATGTAATAATCTTGACTTTTTTTATAGTGGGACATTTAACAAGTCCCATACGAGCAGATATCGGCTTGAATAGAGTTCTAAAGAATATTAACAATAAAATGTCAGAAGTATGAAGAAGACCTATGATGAGAGTCACATGAATAACAATGTGTCACTCTCACAAGTCACACTAATAACAAGTAAAAAGTAAGACATTGAAAGGGTAGCTCCTCATGCCGTTAGCAAATTATCCTCAAGAGGCCACAATGTATGTCGACACCTCACAATCTTCATCTCATACGTTGCTGTGGGAGTTCAGATACTCTGCTTCTATGCAATAAAAGAGAGGCGCTGAGAGTGGAGGATTGTTTTACCCAGGTATGATCTAGTCTGGTCAACAGGAGATAATCTACTCCAGCCTTCAGTACAGAGACAATACCAAACAAGGGCATTCATCACCTTCAAGGAAAATGTTTTTGATCAATGTTTGGATTGTTCAAACAAAATGATCATGTGTGATTTGACTTTTTCTTTAAGTTTAATTGTTTAATTTGTATTTTATTCATCATCTAACTCATTCTGTTCAATATCTTTTAGTTTATCCCTAAATTTGTGTTCCATAATTTGTGATCTTTTTTTAAAACTCTAATGTTTCATGTACACCAGTTTTAAGGTATGATTATGTTGAAAACTGTGGTTATTACATTGTACTTAACTGTATGTAGGTGGATGCTGAAGCAGGGTGGTTTTGGATTGTACTGCTATGAATATCATGTCCAGGATCTAAATACAAACTTCACTGTTTGAAAGAGAACTGTGTTGTGTGGCGGACAGTGCCGCTGTGTGGTTGGTAGTTACTGTTAAGTTGGCATCATATTCTTTTTAAATATATAATACAGCCATTTGTGTCTGCTGTTAATGAAATCCCTGTTCAACTCTTCCCATGAGATAGTGTTTGTGCTGCATGGACTCAATGTGACGCAGACAAATAGACACATCTACTTTGTATTTATTGTTATCCTTTATCTCTTCACCATTTTTATTAATCTAACACTGTTTTTTACAATTTTTCTAGAGAAAATGTTACGTGACCCAATGTATTTATTCCTCTGTAATCTCTGTGTTAATGGGATCATTGGTGCTTCATCTTTCTACCCAAAGATACTTTATGACATTTCATTTGACTCTCATGTGATAACATACATGGGGTGCTTGACCCAGATATTTGTAATATTTTTCTATATTTATGGTGAATGTACTAACCTGACTGTAATGGCTTATGACAGATATGTTGCCATCTGCAAGCCACTACACTACCACTCAATTATGACTATTAGAAAAGTGTGGACACTGATTCTTCTAACATGGCTTTTTTCGTTGATGGAATGTAGCATTGGTTTGGTACTATTAGCTAGGTTACCACTCTGTGGTGTTGACATTGATAAACTCTACTGCTCAAATTGGGCGGTGGTGAAGCTCTCATGTGTTGACACCAGTCTGAACAACATCTCTGGATACATTTTCATGTTTTCTCACTTCTCTCAAGCGATGCTCATCTTGTTTTCCTACATAAACATAATCAAAGCATCTTTGCATTCACAGGCCGAGAGGAGAAAGTTCATGCAGACCTGTCTGCCTCATCTTATCACCCTGGCTAACTTCTTCATATCCATATTCTTTGACTTGATTTATGCTCGTTATGGTAGCAACACCAGTCTGTTGGCCCTGAGGAATATCATGTCTGTGGAGTTCCTAGTTGTTCCTCCTCTGGTAAATCCTATCATATATGGAATGAACCTCAGTCAGATTCGGAATAGTTTTGGACAGATGCTCAACCATAAAGTTGCTGCCCTAGTATAAGTCTTATTCTTTTTGAGTAATAGTTTTGTACATACGTTTTGTAATATGGGCCAATATTACATATAGGTATTCTATATTTCTATTTGATCTTTTAAATGAGATCCCCACATAGAACAAATAAACAAATTCTGTAGATTCATTTCACATGTAACATTTTTCGATCCACAACATTGTTGTTGTTAGAGCTACCAAGCTCTTGTTATTCAAAATATTTAACCTACATTATTAAATTACATGGCTTGTATGTCAACATGTCTTATCCATCACCTTGTCCGTGTTAAGTCCGGGATTTCATTTCTGTTCCTACACTTTAGACGTCAAATTAAATATTAACTTTGTTAAAAATACCCTCACATAAAATATTGTTGT
>JACXGI010019809.1:0-11744 GCA_016801175.1 Esox masquinongy | reverse complement strand
GACAGCTGTCAAGTCAGCAGTCTTCCCCATGATTGTGTAGCCTACAGAACTAGACTGAGAGACCATTTAAAGGCCTTTGCAGGTGTTTTGAGTTAATTAGCTGATTAGAGTGTGGCACCAGGTGTCTTCAATATTGAACCTTTTCACAATATTCTAATTTTCTGAGATACTGAATTTGGGGTTTTCATTAGTTGTCAGTAATAATCATCAAAATTAAAAGGAATAAACACTTGAAATATATCAGTCTGTGTGGAATGAATTTATACATTATACAAGTTTCACTTTTTGAATGGAATTACTGAAATAAATCAACTTTTTGATGATATTCTAATTATATGACCAGCACCTGTAGTAGATGCAGTGCTTTTTGTTAGATTTTTTGTTTTGATTTGTACTGCGCCCAGTTGTTTCTTAACGTACAATGGCGGAGAAGAAATTGATTTGTTGGCGGATTTACTGGCAAAGCCGTATTCGAGAAAACATGGAAATTGCGAGGAACCAACCCCCCACCTTGCAGCCCTGTCCCAGTTAGGGAAAGGATTTGTGTTCCACTTTTAATCGGTCAACTACGTACAAGTACACCTGGCTTACAGCGTCAAAGGAACATTATTGTTCTGAGTACATTCTTATTTCTTAGGTACCTGTAATGTCAATTATTTGGGCTTTGCGATGTCTATTTGTGTTGCTGCATCCTGTCATACTGCATAATGGTACAGTACATCCTTGATGGTTTAATTCGCCATGTATTCATGTTTCTGTACTTACTAGTGTTGTAAGCCTCTTGTTAAATCGCTTTATTCCACTGTCACTGAATATGGGATAGTTACATCGAATAACAATAGCCTAATAGCCCATAGGATTAGATACATGCTAGAATTATTAGCTTTGCGTCCATCGTGCTGAACAGTGGCGTCGTTAGCCCTGGGCGTCCGGGGCTATAGCCACGGATCTTTTATGAATAGCCCCGGATCTCAAACGGACCAAAAAAATAAATAAATAAAAAAATAGCCCCAGATCTATTCATCTATAATTCTGATCGTGCATTATGAAAATGTAGACTTGTAAGCCGCTAGTGGGTACATCGACATTTTCCGCATGTACATTCAAAACCCTGTACTTTCTGTCCGGGGCGGGGCGGGGCGGGGCGGGAGGGTGGGCTAAGCCCCGAATGTATTGTGATCCTTGATGCCTCTGGTGCTGAAGTTACTAATCGTTATTGGTAAGTAGGATGAAGTGCCCCACTTTGGAATTCAAATTTCCATCCAATACGTTTGTGTTGGTTACTGACCTGTTTCTACTTGACAGGTAAGCAGGTTAGGACTGTAACCAGCTAATAGTTCGTTTTAACCAGCAAGGTAGTAGATAAATGTAGCTGCCATGTACAAAAGTTGTCCAGGGGCTAATGACTTTCAAGAGGGGAGGATTTCTTTGTCATTTAAATTACGCTATATGGGCTTAGAAAATACACTGACATGCGGATATAGGGGTGTACCGATTTCGAACTGCGAAATTGAAGAGGAGTTTGCGAATTCTGTGATTAAGTTACCGCACTTCATTGATTGTGGCCTGCTGTTACCACCTCCACGATATCCATGCAAATGATCGTGTACGGTTCATGTAATGGAGTTGGCATTAAACAAATTGCACGAATAAATACATTCAAAACAACTATACTGCTCTATACTTGCAGGCCTATTATTTATTTAACTTAGGTAGCAACAGTAAGACTCTACATTAGAGATTAATCAGCAACAATAACACTTCTGATTTTCATATGTTGCCATCATAATAAAGGTCTTTGGTGTGTCTTTAACTTGTTGTGTAGGCTACCTTTTCAAAGGAAAAACTATGTGGGGGAAATGATAAATGAAACAAAATTACAATTTCAATAATACTTTATATAGGTTAAAGAATATTATAAGGTGGAGCACACTGAGAAATGGTTAGAGCTTATGTCAGCTAATGTAGAGATCATGATCTAATATTAAAAAAAACTATTTTGATGTTATTGTTTTTAATTTGCTTGTGCTCATTTGCTTTGGAGCTTGATTGTGTAATACATCCAACCACACTTGACATGTTCACACGGCACCTTAGCCTAGGGTTAAGAGAATCCTAAGCCCTGGGCTAAGTGCTTCCTAAGCCCAGGGCTAAGCAAGTGCTCACACTTGCATATTTTGAAGTGGGAAAGCACCACCCTTAGCCTAGGGCTAGCTGGCCATGCTTTGGAGCAGGGTTAGCCCCGACTTTTCAGGGCTAGCTGCAGAAAAACGGTGACAAAATAACCAGTGTGAATCGGGGTCAAGAACAAAACCATAGAACGTTCATTGTGCAATCACAAAACCTGCCCTTTCACTTAATTTACATACGCTTGTGACGCGCACCTTTACCAACAGCCTCGTCTGTTTTGGTCCTTTCACTCTGCAAAGTTTTGTCGTTTCATTATACCTGCTCTATATTAGAGAAGTAATTATTGCAGCTTGCTTTGGATGTAAATCCAGCAAATATGTCGAAAGAATGAAGGTTGACTAACGTTTTTCTCTTTCTTTGCATAGTTTTGACAAAGTTGTTCAAGCAAATACCGACAGGGTGGCTAGTTACTCCATCTGGCTAGTTACTCCATCTAAAATTATTCTGATGGCATGAACATTATGACAGACAGTTTAGCTATTAATAATTTGACTTTTACATATGGTGTTATTTTTTCCACCCTCAGCAGCTAATCTATGCTCAGTAGCTAATTAATCCACTGTTTTCATTTGTACAATGATTTGCGACTATAGGCAAATATTTATTGGAATGCAATGTTGACAATTTAAAAAAAAGTACCTAGCAGAGTCAAAAAATTGCTAACGTTAGCGATAAATGCTATCGACGTTAGCTAGCTAGTAACTAATGTAAGCAAATGTTTAGTGGAATGCAACATTGCCATGATTATTTCGTCAAAAATAATTGCTAGAAGAGCCTCAGTCTAAGCTAGCATTAGTTCACATTAAATCATTCTGGTGACATGAACATTTTAACAAATGCTTTAGCTATTAAAAATTTGCTTTTGGTAGAGAGGGTGTTATGCGTTCAAGCCTCAGTAGATAATACTTTCTCAGTTGTTAAGTAATTTCTGTTTTCATTTGTTTCTATAATTCCACTTCTAACTGAGGGCTGAAATTATCAATTGCACCTTTAAATTATAGACATGGCAGTTAAATTAATATGAAATCTGAGATGTAATTCAACAACAACACATGGGTACGTAGGGCTATATGCCCATGCCCTACCAAAGTCAACATATTTTTACAGTAAGAATAGGGAGGGTATTTTCCAGATAAATTAAAATCTAGAAAGGTATTGGTATTATTGTTGCCACCTGTAGTAGTCTTTTGATCATCAAAATTAAAATATTCTAAGAGAAATAGTTTGTTTAATCATTGATGTTAATAGACACACTGAAGTAAACATACCTTACAACAAGCTGAAATTCATTAACATGCTCTGCGCTGGGGAAGACTGATAAACTTCCATTCAGTTATATTTACCAAACAACTTCCTGGTCACATTCCCAGCAAGCAACATGCCAGTGGCCCACCGGCGGCCCACTAGCTTTCTGCTACTGCGGCCACCGAGCGTTTCTGCAAAGCCTCTGGCTAGCGGGACGCCAGCGCGCGTCGCAGTCGGGCCACCGGTGGACCGCTTTCATTACAATGCCTTCTAACAATACCCCGATCAGCGGCTCACCAGCGGCCCGAAGGCAGATTGTAGTCAGGTAGCAATTATTATAATCCTTATTATAATCCTTTATAATAATTTTGGTCATATCACAAATGACAATGAACTGAATTAAATCTAAACAATTTATTTAAACTAGTGCAAGATGCATACAAAAAACATGCATTTTTACAGTAAGCATACAAAAAAATCAAACAGTGCAAGAAAACATGTGCAATATACAATATATTCTCTCCAGCAACAAATATTGAAAAATCACAGTATTTCAATGTGAAAAATTACAAAATAAACCATACAATACAAAATAAACAAGGGCTAGAAACCAAGCTTTGTGGCGTTATCCTGCACAATGATATTCTTATGACATGGCACCCGACAAACTACCTAGTTAGAGTTAAGAGTATAAGCAAAAACATAGCTAGACATAAAATAATAATAAAACAAAGCAACAATATACATAACTGTACACTAGCAGCAATAAAAAACAAAACAAGAGTACTGTAAACTAGCAGCAATCTGGGTAGTATTATTGAACATTTAGATATGGAAAGTATGGCAGTAATATATATACATAAGTGTTACCTAGCAGCAATCAATAGAGGTATTGACTATTATAGATACATCAGTGCAATAAGCTTATGAATGGTGGCATATTAAGAACATTCACACACATCTTTAAATATACCAGGAGGGTATACATAGCAGCAGTTTAAAAAGAGTACCGTAGATTAGCATCAATATTGGTTGCGCTGCAGCTGTCATTCATATTCACGGCAGGTCCCCTGTACCGCCGCAATGCCTTCTCCCACCTGCACGGTCCGCTGCCCCTTTTAGGTATCTGGTGACCTGGTTCTGGACAGCCTCGTCAGTGGCATCCCGGGTGGAAGGATTCGTCCTTATGGCTCCTGTAATACAATAATCAGATAGTACTTAAAGTGTCTGACATGATTTAGAGAATAATTCATTATAAATTAACCACAAGAATCTAATAGCCAGATACAAAATAACTTATTTTGAAGAATAGTCCTGAGGAAAAGGTCCTTAAAGCTGGCCTTGTTCCCTGCTCCAGTCCAGGTGATCAAGAGGGCGAGGGCATTTGTAATGATACACGGTAGCATCCGCCACACGGTGTACTTCAGCTCCCTCCCAGCCTTAACAGCCAAACTTCGAACCTACAGATAGAAGAATTAAAAGGTTTTTCACTTGACAGCTCATGTAAAATGTTTCTAATCACTTTATATAACATCTAAGTTTGTTCGGTTTTTTTTAATGAAAAGAACTGCTTACCAGTCTGTCCTGAACGTCTGTGTCTTGCCTCAGCTGTGAGTCAAACTGCCGCAGGTCTTCCAGGTTGTCCAGGGGGAGCTGTATACCCTGAACATTGGGGAACGACAACCCCCCACCAAGCCATTTGCTTAGACATGAGCGAGCACTGTGTAATTTCAGAAAGGCTGTACAGTATTGCATTTTAGTAAAGGGCACACATTCAGACAAATGCAGTTTTGTGAGGACAAGATGCTAGCGTAACTATAGTCTTATTTTTACCTGATTGTAGAGCCAGCTGTGCCCTCAGCTCAACATTCTCTTCCGTAAGCTGCCTGATCATCTCCAAATGCTCTGAAAGTAAAGACAGACAGTTAATTGTTCAATCCAAAATATCTAGTTATTTTACACTCCTCAAAACTCAATAAATTGCAGTAGCCGCCAAAATGTTCATTCTTACCTTCATTTGCAGAGCTAAAACTTCCTCAAGCTCTGCCTTCTTGCCCTTAAAAATAGAAATTGATAAATGAAATTGAAAGCCACATGCTTTATTAACATAAGTTAAGCATCTTGGTCAAGTGAATGAACCCACACACACCTTTGCAGGAGTCCTCCACACGGTGCCGTGGAGTAGCCCTCTGGTACCATGGAGTACGGTGCTTGCTCCATCCTAGAAGTAAACAAACGTTTAATAGGTTAATAGGGTGAAACCATGTAAACATTGCAGCAATTACCAGATCAACCTACCTCCAGATGACCAGATTCACATACCTCCAGGGCTGCAATCCACAGGGTTTTATGGTATTGATTGTCATCCTTGGGGTGGTAGGGGCCCAGCAAACTGGGGGACTGGTGGGACATCCAGATGAGATGGGGTGTGAGGTAGAACCTCATCGTCGCTCTCCCCAAATTGCAAATGCACAGGCTGGTATTTTGGATTAGCATGCCGCCCTCCTCTTTTTTGTCGCCTCGTCATTGGTTGTTTCCACGCTGGAACCATTCTCACACCTCTGGCAATACACATGAGCGGTCTCCCATGTATCTAGGAAAAATGAAGATTTTGTAAGCATTTATCATGCAAAGCACATATTCATCCCAAGTTTCAAATTATAACATTTTCAAAATTTACCAGCATGCTTGATGAGTTTGTAAGGGACAGCCTCCCAAGTGTCTTCGGGAGGTGAACAAGCTCTGGCAAACTTTTTATGGCTGAAGGACTTCCTGCTGGTGATGCTGTGTGGTGGCCAGTAGCAAAGTCCCCCTTTTCAAGTCGCTTATAGCTGGCTACTTTATGCATCGATACATGTGAGAAGTGCCCGGGCCAGTGGTGATCTGCTTGTGGGTGTGTGGGGCTTACTTGAGAGGGTGTGAACATCTGAAAATGCTAGCTAAAGCAAAATAGGAGGGGGTGTCTGTTTTACATTCAAGGCCATTTTCTAATCCTTTACACAAGCAATTGTGCATAAATAAACTTCTATTTTGTTTATAAACTACCAGTGTTGATCAAAATTCTGTACAGTAAGATTTAACAATATTAAAATAAAGTGAATACAAATAAAAGGGATACATTAAATGTGGTCCCAATTTCAGATATCAGTCAACAGTCTAGTAGCTGCATTCTGGAAGCTACAAGGATGAGGTCCAAAACTACAAGTGGCTCAACGGAAAGCCAACATATCCATCCTGGCTAGGAAGAAGAGTGTACTTCTTCAGCACATTAGTAGTTTTGGTGAAGTGAAGGTGGTCTGATAATTCAGAAAGGTGAAAAATGTCAATCTTTGAAGACAGCAATGGATATGTGAAAAAATCTGTTCTTTTTCTGAACCTCTTGTAGATTATGAATGTGTTGCCAACTTCATCAGTGACCACATTCTGCACAATAGCAATGTCCATGCGTTGCAGCAAGACACAGTTGTCTCCTTCTGACCTTTTTACAATGAAGGGTTCAAAGTATAACTCCTCAATTTGCTGTGCCACAGCTAGTCCATTAACGAATGGTCCGTTGTTGTGCTCCCTCAGAGACCTTGTTTTAGAGGTGATGGGTCTGTGTTTTTTCTCTGATAGCCGATGAACAACCTGCTCCAGTGGGTGCGTAGGCCTGCGTAGAAGCCTTTTCATTTGACAAAGAAAGTTCTCAAAAGGGAAACAAGAGATGTTGTCGAGGGGGCCATACAACTTGGCTTCTTGGCTGATGTGCACCAATCCATGCATGTTGTAGGACAGTTGTTCTTGTCCATAAAGTTTGCTGCAGTGGTCAACAAAAACAACCAAGAGGCTGTGGGCATAGTCCGCATGATCTGCACACAGGGACACACTCAACAGACAGTCATGGCAACTGCTAGAAGCATGAAGTTGTTGTACAGTGTAGTTGGTACAAGCCCCTTCAGGCTGACTGGTCCAGTGTAGAGAAGGAATTGTCTGAATTCAGTAGCTTTCCAGCGCTCAACTTCATCCATTGGCCTTGGCTTTCTGTTAAATTCACATGGAACATGAGCTCTGAGGGTCAAAAGAACCCGGGAGATCTCCTTTTCTACAGAGGGTGCCAATCGTTTAGCCAGTGGTCCCTTTAGCCACAGATGCAACAGCTTCCTGGTCACTCCTAGGCACACCAGATGCATGTAATCCAGTGGAAACTGACACCATGCCAACCTCCAGCAAAGCAAGTGGTGTTTCTCCACACAGATGGCTGTCTTCAGAGAGATTATCAGGGACTGCATTGTCAGATCTCAGGATTGCATCCATTTTAGGGAAAGTCATTCTTTTCAGACAGTACTCCCCGCGTTGAGTGCACTTATCACATCCATAGTATCCACTGTGGCCCTTTACGTTTTTCACAAGTGCACGTGCTGGGGTGTCACAGATGAAAGCAGATATATTGAAAGGCAACCATGTCCCTTCAAACTCAATTCCTTCACGTTGCAGTCACTGTGCCTCCGCAACAAAGGGATCCAAAAACTGGAGGCTGTTAGGCTTCTTGTTCCCAAAGTAAATCCCAATGAGAAACGGGAGCTTGTTTTGCTGGACAGTTCCCTTGTGTTTTTCTATCAATCCAAGGATTGGCCAAAACTGGGCCTTTGAACATTTGTAAAGTGGGAGGCCATCCATGTTGATTTGGACTGATACTGACTTCAATGACTGCAAGTCTTCTAGTTCTAACAGTTGGGTGAGTATTCCATGCTCAATTCCAGAGTGGTGGTATGTGCCACCCGAGAGTTCAATTGTTTTCACTTCAGTCTTTGTCTTCACAAGGGTTCTTGGGTGTTTAGGCAGGCCTGGGTGGTCCTTGGCGAGAATCTTGAGTAGTTGGGAGAGTGCATTGTGGGTTATTATGTTGTCAACTGCCCATTCTGCCAATTTGGTCCTCAAGTCTTCCTCTTCATCTTCACTGTCTTCTTCAGTGCTTGGACTGTCAGTACAGGACTCACATCCTACATGGTCAGTCGTTGCCTGTGCCACAGGAGCTGTTGTTTGCCCATCCGTTGAATCAATATTCTCTTCACTTCTACTCTCAGTGTGCACACTAGAGGAGTCGTTTGGAACAGCACCTGACAAAGCAGCATAAGCAGCTGCTAATTCCTGTAAGTCCTTTTGAGCACTCTTCATTATTCTCCTCCTTTTACTCCAGTAACTCAACATCACTAGACGGTCCTATCTGTATAAAAACATACGTGTTAATAATGTCATCAAACATACATGATGGCTGTGTGTAGAAGTAGTAAATTAATGGGGACAAACACACTTTACCATTTAAAACATTTCTCAACCAACCAATTAAAAATAGCAGTTTTAAAGTCGAGGGTTGAAATCGGTTGAAAAATCTAAACGTCATAGTGCATTTTATCCACAAAAACAGCAGCTTTACTTGGATTTGTTCACCAGACCTTTCCAATATGGATGGTAGCGATGACGTCACTAACAGAGTAGCCGAGAAATATTGGTTATATAGCTAACGTTAGCTAAATGTTTAGATTGCAAAATAAACAGGCAATAGATTCTTCATTGAACTACATTTAGCGAACTAGAAAGCACCAACAAAAACACAATCAGTTAAAACCATACAATAAGCGGTACTTACATGAGGTCACAAAGGCGAAACAGTAGATGGTAGATTCAGTATAGAAACGCGATGTGCTTCTGCTGGAAGAAAATGGCGATACTACACACGAGCATATTTATAGGCACAGCAGGTCACAGCGCACGCACTCACTTTGGCGGATAGCCGCCAGCGTAAAGCAGTCGGGCTGCTGGTAGAAAGCCGCCAGAGATGCAAATTAGCTGATGCAAATTGAGATCAGGAGAAAAGCGGCAAAAGCTGGTGGCCCGCTGGCAGTAGGACATTATAGCCACCAGCGGCCCACCAGCAGCAAAACGCCGGCAGCCTGCCTTCAATTGGGTTGTTTGGTGCTTAAGGTGTTGTGCTGTTCTGATAGTGTCAGAATTTTGAAGTCTCCATATTTACCTGATGCAGAAAATTGTATTATAATACCATTTGAGGTAAATGTTATATTACAATAGTTCTCAGGACATGCATGTACATTCAGTTTGGCCAAACAGTGGTGGTATAATAGCCATAACTTTATCTGTTGTTCTTTGTCACTCAGTGAGATTACATTTGGTACACATGATCAGGGTTGTGATTTTACTTTGTGTGAATGATGTTTCAATTTGGCCACATGGGGGCACTATAGGAAAGGAAAAACCACAAATGTCGTATTGCTTGCAACTATGGATATAGTTAAACGCTAAATGCTGCTTGCAGCTTTAATTAGGGTTTCAGCAGTTCACTGGTGAAACCCTATTGTGTTTGTTCTGGTTCATTATTATTATTCTTATTAGGGTTTCAGCAGTTCACTGGTGATGCAAATTCCCCATTAAATGGCTTAAAGGGGCCCAAATTTTTATGGTAGTAGAGGGCCAAGGGCCGCAACTTCTGGTGCAGTGGCATGCATGTCGGCCTCATGGTGGCGCTGTCACTAGCCTCCAAAGTAGCACTTTTTGCAAGCTCACTGTGCCCACCCCTTGTGACCTAGAGTCTTGAAAATTGGTACATAGCTGTATCTCCTCATGATGAACATTTTTGCCATTGGGACCCATAAAGTCCGCCATGATGGATTTTCTGCCATTTTGGATTTTTTGAAAAACATAAAAATTAACTCCTCTGGCACCAAATGTCCGATCTTCACGTACTTTGAAATTTGGCATCTAGGGACCATGGTCTTCAAAAGTTATATTAGCCAGACAATTATGTCAAAAAACATGGACGCTATTGACCAACGAACATGTGAGGGGGCGTGGTTTTGCACATATATAGACATCGCCTACAAGGATAATGGTATAATAATTCTACTTGGTACGTATTTTGACAAGGACCATAAGGAAAAAATGACTGCAATGATTATTTTATCAACCACACGGTGGCGCTATTGAGGTTTTTCACATTAGCAAGGTCACCGTACTCATTCCGTTTGAGATACAGCCATGAAAAGAGGTAGATAAGTCCACCTCCTCACAAGGAACATATTTGCCATTGGGACTCTTTAAACCCCTGAGGACGGACTAGGCGCTACCGCCCACGCCTGAGGCATATTTGCATAACAATTACATAGTATTACATATTTTCAAAATGGTTTGTGATAGAGAGATTCTGTTTTCTTTGCTGTTTTCCTGAGATTCCGCTGAAAACGCAGATGCGCTTTGTGTTTACCTGGCACTTTTCCTGGTTGTCGTCATCCTGTCCAAATGCAACCAAATCTTTGTGCACCTGACCAATGGATGGGCTGTTGGGTGACAGCATCCAATGGAAGGCTGTTGCTAGGCAGAATAGTTTCTTTTACCCAATCAGGGGAAGGTATCTGTTATGTATTCGAGCAAATCAAAAGGTTGCGGGGTGGGACATAATAAGTTTCTTTTTCTGTATGTGCTAGAGGAGATGACTAGAGGAGGTGGAAGCAGTGCGTTAGCTTAGCTTAGCTAGCATGCTAACTTAGCATTTGCTTACATTTTAGCATTGTGTCCTTGCAGAACACTAATGTGTCGAACAGACAAAGAAAGGATATGTGTTTTCAACAGTTTTATAAGTATTATTATTAGTATGAAATGGCAAAACGTAAAAACACTTTTACTAAATGTAGCCATAGTCCGTTACGGTTTTCAAACGGTGGATAGCTGAGTTACCGGACAACAAAGGATGAATGCTAACAACATGCTAACGCTAACGCAAGAACAGTCTGGTAAGTAACATCAAATAACCTATTTATCATGAAATAATGTAATACAAATGTGATCATTATAGATATTGTCTGCTTTGCGTATTTGGAATGGGAGAACTGTTCCACGTGGCTGTTTGTGGTCTGATTTCAATGATAAATAGTGAAATAATGTTGGGTGTCATAAACATATTGGACTGTATGCACATAAGGTGAATTATTTCATTGTACTGTTCACATTTATTGTGATACAATGCAAATTTGTGTAAGAAAAAATGTTTTAAAAGTGTTTTTGGAATGGCAGAGTAGTTCCATAAGGCTGTTTGTGGTCTGATTTCAATGATAAATAGTGTAAATAATTATGGGTGTCATAAACATATTGGACTGCTTGCACAAAAGGTGACTAATTTCATTGTTCTGTTCACATTTATTGTGATACAATGCATATTTGTGTAAGAAAAAGGGTTTGAAAAGTGTTTTTGGAATGGCAGAACTGTTCCACATGGTTCTGTGGTCTGATTTCAATGAAAAATGGTGTCAAAAACGTGTTGG
>JACXGI010019808.1:0-11704 GCA_016801175.1 Esox masquinongy | reverse complement strand
ATATTCTTCAGAGCCAACAGACTGGTCTTGCTGCCATAACGAGAGTATATCACATCAAAGAAGAGAGATATGGTGAAGTTAATCAGGGTGATCAGATGAGGCAGACAGGTCTGCATGAACCTCCTCCTCTCAGCTTGGGACTGCAAACATGCTTTGATAATTTTCACATAGGTAATTAGGATCAGCATTGATTGGGAAAAGTGTGAAAACATGACAATTAATCCGTATAGGTTGTCGGTAGTGGGGTGAACACACGAAAGCTTCCCAATTGTCACCATTGAGCAGTAGAGATTATCAATGTCAAACCCACAGAGAGGTAACATAGCTAATAGTACCAAACCAATGCTACAGTCTAGCAATGAGAAAAGCCATGTTAGAACAATCAGTGTCCACACTTTTCTAATGGTCATAATTGAGTGGTAGTGTAATGGCTTACAGATGGCCACATATCTGTCATAAGCCATCACTGTTAAGTGGGTAAATTCACAGTGAACATAGAAGTAGATGACAAATATCTGGGTCATGCACCCAATGTATGTTATCACATGAGAGTCAAATAAAAGGTCATAAAGTATCTTTGGGTAAAAAGATAAAGCACCAATAATACCATTAACACATAGATTACAGAGGAATAAATACATTGGGACACGTAACATTTTCTCCTTAACAATAGTTAATATCAGAGTTACATTTATTAAAATGGTGAAGAGATAAAGGATCAGAATAAATACAAAGTAGATGTGTCTGTTTGTCTGCATCACATTCAGTCCATGCAGCACAAACACTATCTCCTGGGAAAAGTTAAACAGGGTTGTCATTAACAGCAGACACACAAAGATATTCCTCACAGGATATACAAATATTAGGTGAATTTAAGTTTGGTCTATATATAAATTCAGTTTTTGATGACACTAATAGTAACAGTTAACCATACAGAAAACCTGCCAAACTCACAACATTGATAGTTTTTGTCAAAACCGTGTTGTTGGTTTCCAGATATCCTACTTTATACTGATTGCAAAACAATCCAGCACCATCACGCTTTCTCAACCAACTGCACACAATACGTAAGAAAAACATAATCACATTATGGTATACTTAAAGCATTAGAATAAACATTAAAAAAACAGTGTAGAAACCCCCAAAACATAGAGTCCAAAAAAGTCAAAAATGTAATCTTCTTAAGATTGTTCTTGATGATTTATATGGCTGATGTGTATTTGCTCCTGTTTGTTTTGAATGGTCTCTGTACTGACAGACTGAGCAGACTACTTGAGAGCATCTTTCTTTTATTGGGAATCTGAATATCTAAACTGTCACTGCAACATCTGAGACGCATGGGGTAATGACACAATGCCCTGAGGTCACATTCCTAATGAGACTACATCAAGGATGAAGGTTTTTTTTAACCTACTGTTATCAGTCTTAACATGTTCAATACCTGGGAATGGGGAGGGGGACATACTGTACTGTTATCAGTCTAGCTCCCTAATTGGGATTGGTTTGCATCCTACTGAGGAACTGCAGAATTAAGAGGCTATTTTAAAACATTGAAAGCATTCTGGGAAATGAAAATGGTTTAACTATGGTTGCTAGTAGCACACACCTCGACAGTGTCTAAGTTGAATTACTTCCGACCTGTCGCACTCAACCCCACGATCAAACCCACCCTTTGAACGACTAGTTCTGGCCCACCTTAAGTCCTGCCTCCCCCAAACATTGGATCCCTACCATTTTGCCTACCAGTCGAACAGGTCTACAGAGGACGCCATCTCCATGTAACGAACACGACTCAGACCCAGGAATGTAGATGCCGGAAAGCGTAATCTAATCCAAAGGGCAAAAATCAGTGTGCAGGCAGACAGAGTTCAGTACACGAGAAATCAGAATGGCAAAAGTACAAGTCCACAATCAAAAAGGGCAAAACAGAAAGCAGGCAGAAAGAAGTCAGGCTTCAGGGAATCCGATAGGCAACAGTACACAAATCAGCGCCTAGCGGCATGGTGCGCTGACAACAACCTGGCCCTCAACGCAAAGAAAACCAAGGAGCTCATTGTGGATTACAGGATGTCTAAAGGCTAGAATCATGCCCCAGTTCTCATTGATGGCACTGAAGTGGAGCGTGTCCAGCTTCAAATTCCTGGGTGTCCACATCTCTGAGGACCTCTCTTGGACTCTGAACACCTCAACCCTGATAAAAAGGTGCAGCAGCGCCTGTACTTTTTGAGGAGGCTAAAGAAGGCCCGTCTGTCTTCCCAGATCCTTGTGCTTCTACTGCTGCACAATCGAGTGCATTCTGACAAACTGCGCCACAGTGTGGTTTGACAGATGCTTCGTGGTAGACTAGAAGGCCCTGCAACGGGTGGTGAAATCTGCCCAGCACATCACTAGTGCCCAGCTCCCAGCCATCGCTGGCCTCCATTGCATGCGGTGTCTGCCTAGGGAGCGCAGCATCATCAGGGACCCTTCACATCCATGCCACAAACTGTTTACCCATCTACCATCAGGCAGGCGGTACAGGTCACTTTGTTCCCACACCAGCAAGCTCAGAAACTGCTTCTTTCCATCTGCTTTAACCCTGCCTCTGCATCGCCAGATCTGAAAGCAGCGTTGCGTACCATTAGCAGTTGTCGGATCTCTCTGTTCATCCACAGCTTCTGGTTGGGGAAGGTGTTTATTAGTTTAAGGGTGGTGACATTGTTGATACAGATGTTGATGTAATCCAGAACGGAATAAGCATAATGTTAAATGGCCGTATGGGAGTCAAGGGTGGTTTGAGTGGCAAACAAACTCCAGGTCTGTGTTGAAACTGGTGCTGTAGAAGTGAGTCTGACACTTCTGTCCATACTGATTGTCCTCACTGATGGTTTCACACATTTAATGAGAGGTAAATACTTGGGAAGTAAAAACAGTGAAAGATGGTCTGACTGTCCCAGGTGAGGAAGGGGAATGTCTTTAGAAGCCTGAATGTTTGTGTACACATGGTCTAATGTATTGTCTGCTATGGTGGGGCAGGAGACATTTGTGGAATTTGGGAAAAACAGTTTACAGATTTGAATGGTTGAAATCCCCTGCAATCACAAAAACACCATCCGGGTGCTCTGTCTTCTGTTTGCTAATGACAGCATACAGTTATTTCATTGCTAGTTTAGCATTAGCATCCAGGGTTATGTAGACTGCTGTAACAACAATAGATGTTGTTACAGACCCTGTGGCTCTAGCAGTCTAGGGTGGATGGTACAGAGACCCGTAACATAAAACTCATGCAAATTAGTGTAAAGGCACAGTGAGAACAAACAACACAGACAACCAATGCTACCGTCAAACATAAAACGTTTATTATAAACACACGGTAAAGGGGGTAGGGAAAAGGGGCTGAGCTGAACCCAAGAAATGAAATAATATAGTCAAAATACCCCTAAACTGAACTTGCCTGCCTCAAGAACCATTTAGCTGACTATTAACCAATACAAAAATAAAGTGGGTGGTCCGTTCGGTTCTAACTAGTGTTTTTAGACAAAGTTTTCCTACATGTTGTGTATGCCCAAGGGCTAAAAACCCCTTTTTCCCAGGGATAAAGGGATAAACAAAAATACAGGTTGAACAAGGACTAAACAGCACACAGCAAACAATTGACTAAACAACATCAAACAAAACACCACAGCAATACATACTCACATGAAACAGGACAAAGTGAGACGTATGTGCTAAACTAAGTGATGTATGAACAAAGTGTCTGTCTATCAAAAAAGGTATGTATCTCAAGAGTGTTTATGTCCATGTGGGGTAAATCAAAAGAGCCTCTCTGGGAGAACCAACTGACTGGGTTTTTAAACCAGGGATGTGTGATGTGATTGGGTAATGGAAAAAGGAACAGGTGGTGCAATTAGGAGGGGTGTCCACCGATTGGACCACCTCAGCCGTCAGACGATGCACTCATGACTGCCAGGTGGGAAACACCAACGAGCAAATCAGGAACATAAGGGACACCTGGGGAAACGGCAAGAGGGGAAAAACACAAACGCACATACAGGGTACCTGCATGCGTAACAGATGTAAATTCCAGCAGGCAAGTAAAAAGGCTTGCATCTGATCATCATGTACACCAGATTGGTTGAGCAGTGACTCCCGGTTATGTTAGTGTTTGCACACCATGTTTTGTTTACATAAATGTACAGCCCACCTCCTCTGGTCTTACCGGAGTCGTCTTCAGTCCGATCTGCTCTGAAGACATTGTGCCCTTCCAGCTCTGTAACGTTGTCCGGTATGTTGTTGTTAAGCCACGTTTCTGAGAAAATAATGACGCTACAATCATAATCCATTTTTGTGAAATGATTGACAGTCGGGCCAGCCAGGGCCAGGGGAACAAATGTTCACCAGTGACCTTAGCAAGGAAAAGGATATGTAGTGAAGGCCGATGGGGTGCTAGCATTAGCCCCGCTCGGTGTCCTCTACTCATCCCACGCCGTTGTTTACGATTTCGACGCCGCCTCCGGGTACTTCCTCCTGGCGTTGTGAAAAGCGTTTCCCGGGGCGTCTTCGTGATCGCCGGGGGAAGTTGTCAAAAACTCTTTCTGTGCATTGTGCTTTAATGTCCAGGAGTTCTTCTCGGCTGTACAGAGTGTGTGCAAGGCTGTACCGAGTGAATAAGCTGAGAACTATTAAGTAAATTACTGCTAATTTGCCAAAACTGGGTAGATGCTATGGCTCGCCTTGTACATTCGCCACCATCTTGGTCTTGTTGTAGTACTGGACTACAACAAGTAGTACTGTTGTAGTCCAGGACTACAACAGGGGTTTTTTAGCCCTTTAGTACTGGACTAAGTTTTCAGTTGTTATACAGTATGTACGTGTCTACCTCGGGAACCTCATTGCAGCTATCCCTGCTTTTCAGTTTCACATGCCACCTTGCACCTTTAATTTGCCTGCACTGCACATTTAAGATTGCCATTGTACTTGAATTTCAGTTACATGGACATGTCTACCTCATTGCTGCTATCCCTGCACTTCAGTTGCACATGCCACCTCCAATTTTCTTTGCAAAGTCAGAATTGCCATTTGTACTTGCATTTGCCTCATTGCACAACAATTCACTTCCCACTTTTACATAGATTATACATAATACTTATACATTTTCTGCCCTCCCCTATTTGCCTTCATTGCACATTTAGAATTGCCATTTGCACTTTATTTGCCTTCATTGTACATCTATACATTCCACATTTAACATACACTATACTTAATACCTGTACATTTCCTGCCCTCTTCTATTTGCACTTCTGGTTAGATGCTAACTGCATGTCATTGTACTGTACTCATTCAATGACAATAAAGCTGAGTCTAATCTAAAATCTAATATAATCGAAAAAGTACTGTGTTCACGGACAATGGTTTTCGAAATTGTTCCTGAGCCCATGCAGTGATTTCCACTACAGAATCGTGTCTGTTTTTAATGCAGTGCAGTCTGAGTGCCAGAAGATCATGGCAAAGTTGGTTTCTGGCCTTGTTCCGTACAGAGATTTCTCAGGATTCTCTGAATCTTTTAATGATATTATGTACCGTAGATGAGATCCCTAAACTCTTTGCAATTTTACGCTGAGAAACATTATTCTTGAATTGTTTTACTATTTGCCGGCGCAGTCTTTCACAGAGTCGTGAACCCCTGCCAATTCTCTCTTCTGACAGACAAATTCTGTCTGTCAGAAGTGAGGCGTATATTTTTCAAGAAACAATAAAATTTCAACATTTGAAATGTTGTCTTCGTACTATTTTCAATTAAATAAAGGAATAAATGATTTGCACATAATTGCATTCTGTTTCTATTTACATTTTACCCAGCATCCAAACTTTTTTGGAAATGGGGTTGTGACATGTTGGTCAAAATTTAGCCTAGTTTATAAAATGTGAAGGCATTTTTTTGGCAGATTGCCAATTACACAACAGCAAGCAGCTAACAGCAAACAGCCCACAAACTGTAAATTTCTTGGGCCGAGGCAAATGTTGAATGTTGCTGGACAAAGCCACCTAGGTAAGACTAAGAGCCCTGGGAACTCAAGGTAGTTAAATATCAAGGTTCATTATCATTTGGGAGGGGACAGTGTAAACAGTGACCCAAAAGGAGGCGGAGGCCAAATACTATACAAAAAACAAGCTTTATTAACAAAATCAATTAATTAAACGAAAGCTAAAATCATCCATCAGAACTTGCCCAGAGCCAGAGGTAAGTCCATGGGGGGAGTCGCCTGGTTCAGCCACTCTCTAGCCCTCCAACTAGGCAGAAGAAAAGCGGAACAGTACAAAGTCGCAATGCAAACCATGCAGACCAGTCGCACGCTTAAAATCAAGAGGACAGGATCCAAACCCAGCTGCTAGCATCGCAATCCTGAGGCTCCTCCCTCAACACACAACGTAGGGCCGGTACTCACAATTTGCCCGGGCCGTAGATTAAACCCTGCTACGGGCCCAGTGCGTGGAGACGTTTGCCTCGTACTCACTGGTGCTGCGGCTCTCTGGGGATCCACGCCAACTGCCTCTGCCAGGGACCATCCTCTCAGCACTGGTCGATTGCTCCGTCTTGTTGTTTTCTCTCCCCGCATTCTCATCGTCTGTCTGTTCCTGCTTCCTATTAAAAGCATAAGTCCCTCCCCAGCCTGTTCCCATAGGTCATTGTCCATCGGCCAATAAGCCACTGATTGGGAGGCAAATCACTGGGGGCGATTGTAAAAGGGATAGTACTGAATATGACAACAACACACAACAATCATAATACACAGCAAATCTTAAATAAAAAGCATGCAAACAAATCAAAAAGAAACCCTTACATAATCCCCGCACAATAGTCCACCCTGTGACATAAACAGGATGTTGTCACACAGGACTGTACAGTCACTCAGGTAGATCCAGTTAGCTTGAGGAAGTATAGCGGTGCTGTAGCTGTCCAATCTAGCTCAAGAGGGCTGCTTTTCCTCATCATTATAGATGTTCTCAGCCATCTGCCAGACTTGAATGATGTTGTCCTCGGACACAAAGCAGATGACTCAGGGTTCATTGGGGTTCCAGGAGAATTCTGAGATCTTAACGATACCAAATTCAATCAGAAAGCTATTTGGTCTTTGTGTGTGGAAAATATCACAATCAGGAGCATGCCCAGACGTTGTCGGCAGTGCATACAGGCACATGGGGCCATACACAATACTCAGTCACATTATGAGTTGCTGTAATGAAATTCACACAAGTTGGAGCAGCCTGTGATTTCAAATGTTTATTTTGATGTTTGGTGTGAGTTTGAATTCAGCCCTCAGTCGGTTGGCTAGATGAGGCATAGAAAAATGTGCCTTTTAGTGAAGCAATGTTCTGGAAAGCCTCATCGATTCAACAAGGTCTCGTTTGGCCATCACTAACATGAGGCGCAGAGCGAGTGTAGGGTAACATCCTTTTAACACTAAGGGAATAGGCGTTTGAGTTTGTAATTAAAATAAAACTGCCATTTTGAAAGCTACACCCTCCTCCTTCCATGACTTTTCCTATATGGGCGTTTATTACATTGTTCCGTTGTCAGAATTCTAAACTCACAAATGGAAAACCAGAGACTATTTACCTGTTATTTTACAACATAATCGGCCAACAGCCCGCGGCACTTAACGTTGGTACCCAGACAGCCCGCTAATGGTACCCAAATGGCGCTAATCACCTCTCACTGAATGCATGGCGTCAGTGGATGAATGCACGATACTCCCAGATGAATGATAGAGTCTTGGTTAAATTTGAATGAACTTACAAATGAAATACAAGATTTCCATGACCATTCAACAATTTAATTAGGCTATTATTGAAACATAATAGAAACGATACAGGCTACTTGACAATTCAACATATGTATCACACATTACCGTTTTTCAATAGCAGATTCAGCTTCTTGCATAGGCTAATTCATCAAATGTAAATCTAAAATATACATCCTATCATCTCTCAGTACATTTTCTCTGCTTATTTTACTGAAGATTAGGATTCAACAAATGTATTATGCTAAATAATTATTCACAAAATGAAATACCAACGATCACCAATTATCAATTCAGCAAATCTATTATACGTTACTGTTTTTCATGAGTACAATCGACAAATGACTTTTCTATTATGATGTAGGCTACTGTAAATCATTCTACGCATGTGACTGAAGTGTAATGATGAAGAATGATAATGAGGGTAGAAAGTGTTTATATATTCTGAAGTCGGTGAGCAAGTCAGACACTACTCAGACACAATTTACAGCATTTGGTTCACAATGGCAAACAGAACCTGACGATTCGACGCCCTGACAGCATTGCAGATGCTGCAAAATTCAGATGAGATGGAGTCAGATAGAAATAGATCCCAAAATTGACGTCTCGGATGTCGGGTCTTCATCTAAGCCTCCTCGCAAATAAAAAGAAACGAACCAACAGCGACCGCAAATGTACTGCCAGAAACTGCTGTAAGTTATCCTTTGATCATCCTTTAACTCTGCACATCAAATTAATATTTTTAAATTTCGTTATTCATCTATGTCACGGTGTGATAAACAATGAGCCCAGGCGCAGGATGAACGGTGAAACAAGGGTTTACTAAGCTGAAAAGCGTAATGCGTAAAACAAACAATAAGGGCTGAAACGGCCAGAACTGATACAAAGGAACAAGCATACTAGGCGAAAAAAACAATGAACACACACGGACAACTAGCAGACAATACTCTACAAAGACTCTGACAAACACAAGGGCAGCTATAGGCTGTAGTAGTGAGGAACAGGTGTGCGTAATAGTGGAGAGTCTGGGGTGTTCCATGAATGCGGTGCTAGCAGTGGGAAGAATGGACATTGGTAGCTAATAGCCTAGCGACAGGGAGCAATGCAGTTGAGCTTCCTCAGGGGGAGGTGTGATTACTCATGGAGTCTTTTTCTGACAGTTTGGAACATGCACACCAGTAGCCCGCTGGAGGTCATTTTTTAAAGCTGGATTGGTGCCCTTCTATGGCTCTGTCCAGCTCTCCTCGTGTAACGGCCCGTCTCCTGGAATCACCTCCATGCTCTTGAGACTGTACTGGGTGACACAGCAAACATATGGATGTGCCATTTTGGAGGAGCTGGACTACATGTGCAACCTGAATGGGCTGCAGGTACTGACTCATGCTACCAGTAGTGACAAGAAAACTAGCAAAATGCAAAACTAGAGAAGAATCAGTCAGGAAGGATAAGGAGAGAGCAGTCTGTTGCCACCACCTGCAAAACCATTCCCTTTTTCGGGGTTGTCTTGCTGTTGCCTATAAAGGGGTGACAATATGCCACCCCTTTATACATTTAAAAAAAAAATCACCAGTCCTACCACCCAGTCCTGGTCTGTGGCCACCAACTGCAAAACCACTCCCTTTGGGGGTTGTCTTGCTGTTGCCGTCCCAGCAGATGAACTGATGCTCAGGACCTGACAACACAATAATGATGAAAAAATGCCACCCCTTTATACATGCACCTGTTGTCACTTTTATTTGCACCATAACTGGTGACATTGATTCACAGTTGTTTATTCTTCTGGACAGATTGATATCCCAGAAGGTTAATTGACTTGGTGTTATATAGTGATGACTATGCGTTCCATTCATTTTTTTGAGCAGTGTATGATTTACCTGAGGAGGTACAACTAGAAACTCTGGTACAACTAGAAACACTGACATGATAATCCTCAGGGCATTGCTGCCGCAGTGAGAGTACAA
Organism: Esox masquinongy; assembly: GCA_016801175.1. Taxonomy (NCBI): domain Eukaryota; kingdom Metazoa; phylum Chordata; class Actinopteri; order Esociformes; family Esocidae; genus Esox; species Esox masquinongy. The sequence continues at coordinate 1,962 of JACXGI010019808.1, read as the reverse complement.
CATTTCAAATAACAGAGATATGGTAAAGTTAGCCACAGTGATCATATGAGGCAGACAGGCCCGCATTGACTTCGTCCTGTGCATCTAGGAAACCAACAACGCTTTGATAATGTTCACATAGGAAATCAGAATAAGTATAGCTTGAGAGAAGTGCAAAACTGTTACAATTAAGTCATAGAGGCTGTTCAGACTGGTTTCAACACATGAGAGCTTCACCACCTCCCAGTTTGAGCAGTACAGTCTATCAGTGTCAACACTACGGAGGGGTAACCTAGCTAATATTACCACACCAAAGCTACAGTCTAGCCAAGATTAGAGCTGTGTTAGAAGAATCAGGGTCCACACTTTTCTAATAGCCATAATTGAGTGGTGGTGTAGGTGGTAACATACAGTGGATATAAAAATCTACACACCCCAGGTTTTTGTGATGTAAAAGTATGAGACAAAGATAAATCATGTCAGAACTTTTTCCTCTTGTGTGACCTATAATGTGACCTATAATGTGAACAATTCAATTGAAAAACAAATTGAAATCTTTGAGGGGGAAAAATAAAAAACCCACAATAACCTGGTTGCATAAGTGTGCACACCCTTAAATTAATACTTTGTTGAAGCACCTTTTCATTTTATTACAGCACTCAGTCTTTTTGGGTAGGAGTCTATTAGCATGGCACATCTTGACGTGGCAATATTTGCCCACTCTTCTTTGCAAAAGCGCTCCAAATCTGTCAGATTGCGAGGACATCTCCTGTGCACAGCCCTCTTCAGATCACCCCACAGATGTTCAATTGGATTCAGGTCTTGGCTCTAGCTGGGCCATTCCAAAAATGTTAATCTTCTTCTAGTGAAGCCATGCTTTTGTGGATTTGGATGTGTGCTTTGGGTCATTGTCGTGCTGAAAGGTGAACTTCCTCTTCATCTTCAGCTTTCTAACGGATGCCTGAAGGTTTTGTGCCAAAATTGCCTGGTATTTGGAACTGTTCATAATTCCCTCCACCCTGACTAAGGCCCCAGTTCCAGCTGAAGAAAAACAGCCCCAAATCATGATGCTGCCACCACCATGCTTCACTGTGGGTATGAAAGCATCATATTTGAAGTAAGTTTTAATGTTTAGCATCGGGTTTAGGTTTTCCTGAGACAGCTCCCTACCTGACGCTAGTCAGAGTCAGTGTGGTCAGAGTTCAAAAGGAGCCAGTCTATCACCACCAGGGCAGAGCATCTTCCAGGCAATCAGTCACATGCCCAGTTCAGAATGTAAGTTTAGCTTCAGCGTGTAATAGATGATTTTGTCAGATTAAGCCTCCCCTTAAAATGTTGGTTGTTGATTCATGTGTGTTTATGTTTTGATGGCAGTGGCATTTTGATTGTGATCATACATTAATGGTTCTTGTGTTATTTTAGTATAACAGATGTATCAAGGGATAACACAGAGGCCTCTGGCTCTGAGCAAAACAGTGAGTCCGAGCTGCCAGGAGATGGAGGCCCTCCCAACTGCATCCAGCACCAGATATGCTGTTTGAAAAGGACACAATGGTAGGACAGGTCTATACTTTAGACAGCACATTTTAGTTAGCTGTTAGTATATAATCTTGTGGATCCCTTAATTATACATTTCCATTGAGATATTACACATTATTTAACGTGTATTTCAGACATCTCAAGATCAAAAGAAGAGGGTCCTTTACAGCCATCTTGGAAAACATTTACCAAAATTTTCCATTCAGAGGTCATCGAGAGTCTGATGACTCTCACAACAAGGGTCATTTTTTTGACAATCTTTGAAGATCAATCAATCAATCAATCAAATTTATTTATAAAGCCCTTTTTACATCAGCAGTTGTCACAAAGTGCTTTTACAAAACACCCGGCCTTAAAACCCCAAGGAGCAAACAACAGTAGTGTTGAATTTCAGTGGCTAGGAAAAACTCCCTAAGAAGGCCGAAATTTAGGAAGAAACCTAGA
>JACXGI010019807.1:0-11740 GCA_016801175.1 Esox masquinongy | reverse complement strand
CCCTATAGAAAATCTATGGGGTATTGTGAAGAGGAAGATGCGATACGCCAGACCCAACAATGCAGAAGAGCTGAAGGCCACTATCAGAGCAACCTGGGCTCTCATAACACAGAAGCAGTGCCACAGACTGATCGACTCCATGCCACGCCGCATTGCTGCAGTAATTCAGGCAAAAGGAGCCCCAACTAAGTATTGAGTGGTGTACATGCTCATACTTTTCATGTTCATACTTTTCAGTTGGCCAACATTTCTAAAAATCCTTTTTTTGTATTGGTCTTAAGTAATATTCTAATTTTCTGAGATACTGAATTTGGGATTTTCATTAGTTGTCAGTTTTAATCATCACAATTAAATGAAATAAACATTTGAAATACATCAGTCTGTGTGTAAAGAATGAATATAATATCCAAGTTTCACTTTTTGAATGGAATTACTGAAATAAATCAGCTTTTTGATGATATTCTAATTATATGACCAGCACCTGTATATGCCCACTGAAAGGGCTATGTTTTACAAACTATTGGTTCTAATAGTTATTGGATCAGCTACAGGCTGTAGGGTTTTGACACTTGCTACATCCGTAGCCTATAAGCCTACGATGTTGCAGGAAACAGTTTGTGCATTCTTGTAGGCTATTCATATATCTATTGACAAGATTTTTCCCATGCGTTTCAGTTGACATTCCTCTACCAGCTTTTCCGAAATAGCATGGTATTTCTTCAATTCAATCGCTAGGCTGTGCATACGCATGGGTTGAAATTTGCGTTGAGATACGCACACTTTCCCGTCAAGTTCAACATTGATAAATTCCAACTTTTGCGTTAAAACTGGTGTACGCATGGTTTACGCACATATTTGTGCGTACGCACGATTGATACGAGGCCCCTGCTTCCTTCTGCTCTGACAATGTTCCCCAACTCTGAGAATTGTTTTTTCCAGCAGGACAATGCTCCATGCCACACAGCCAGGTCAATCAAAGTGTGGATGGAGGACCACCTGATCAAGACCCTATCATGGCCAGCCCAATCTCCAGACCTGAACCCCATTGAAAACCTCTGGAATTTGATCAAGAGGAAGATCGATGGTCACAAGCCACCAAACAAAGCTGAACTACTTGAATTTTTGTACCAGGAGTGGCATAAAGTCACCCAACAGCAATGTGACAGACTGGTGGAGAGCATGCCAAGACGCATGAAAGCTGTGATTAAAAATCAGGGTTATTCCACCAAATATTAAGTTAAAACATTAGTATTTGGTTGTTGAAAATGAATATGAATTTGTTTTCTTTGCATTATTTGAGATCTGAAAACAATGCATCTTTTTTTGGTTATTTTGACCAGTTGTTATTGTCTACAAATAAATACTCTAAATGACAATATTTTTATTTGGAATTTGGGTGTAATGTTGTCACTAGTTTATAGAATAAAACAAAACTGTTAATTTTACTCAAACACATACCTAATGAATAGTAGAACCAGAGAAACTGATAATTTTGCAGTGGTCGCTTAATTTTTTCCAAAGCTATAGATAGATAGGTGTTGTATACCCCCCTTTAACCTATATTTTCGTCTTGTCTCATTGCAAAAACTCCCAACAGTTTTGTGAAAGTTGAAGCCTTTCTGAATTACAATTCCATACCTGCTTAAATAGAATAACAGATGATCCCCTCTGCCTGATCACTGCTTTTCTTCTTTTATTTCTTTTCCCTGGCAATTACATTGTGTACACATTTTCAATTACAACAGCCTGGGAAACAATAAATTTGAAGTGCCTTGCTCATGGACAGAACAACAGATATTTCACCTTGACGGCTTAGAGGCTGTTTTAGGTCAAATACATTTACCTCATAAATACTTTGTTTGCATTGTGTTTTGTATAATTATATTGCATTACTATATAATAAATATATCATATCAATTGCAATCAATGCTGTATTAAAGTTCCATTTCACAACAAATGTCTTTTTTTGCTTCTGCATCTTTAAGTTTACCTCATTATTTTCAGATACTATCTCAGGGCTACTGTAAGCACCCCTATATTTTTGTAAATTATTCGTGTAGCTTCTTATGTAGGTTGTTTAGGCTAGTAAACCTATAATGGTATATAATAATTAATTGAAAAAAAATCATGGCCAGGTTTCTTAGTGTTTGGAAATTGTTATAAAAATAAAAACCGATGGAAAGGGCTTAGTTAAGAAAAATATGTCTCTCACATATGTTACTGCGGTCCACATTATTTTCATATAGGTAGGCTAAGTTTATGTGTGCAGAAGAATTTTAAGTGAGTTATTTCATTCGTATCTGCAGATAATACTTGTCTTCTTTGTCCATTGGCATGCGCAGGGACACTCACAGATCCATTACCGGGATGTGATGTTGACTGTAACCAACACCAACAGTCACGGACCCGGCCGTCAACCTAGTCACACTGCTCTGCTCCACAAGGCCTTTAAGTAAATGTTCTCATAATTAAAAAAGGAAGTAAAGAACACCAACACATATTACATAACATTAATATCATGGATATTGGGCTGTGACTTTAAAGGTGATATATGTCTGTTTTCATACATGGTTTAACCAAGATTTTGTTTGCTCATTCCACCAAAACAAACTGGAGAGGTGCAGGGAGATGCCACGTTAATCACCATGGAGCAGTTATGGTTAACTGCTTTTGGTCAGGTACAGAACAACAGATTTTTTCCCCATGCCGACTGGGATTTCGATATAGCAACCTTTGGTTACTGGTCAGTTGATCTATCAGAGGGCCCCTGCTCCTAATGCAGCAGAATCTTTTTCCGATTCAGTTTTCTTTTTCTCTCAAACACATTCAAGACATTCAATAATCAATTTATTTTTTCTAACATTTAGTCTGTAAATTAATGTATCACTCCTAGTTTTCTACAAGGTTGTCTCCATCTATCGTTACCCTGCATTTAATTCAATGTTCCGCTTCCAATTACTCTGGGCTCCCATTAGCATAACTAGTCGTGATTAGAATAGAAATTAAGAGGAAAGAAGGTCCAGGATGTTAGGTAGGGACTGCGGCAGAAAACAAATTTGTGTAGGCAGCAAAAGATATGCATTTCTAAACAAGGCAATATCATGCTTTTGAGATATAATTTTGAAAATCCATTATGTGTCAGTTATTTGGCCTTAGTTTCTTCATGATTAGATCCACTGTAAAGCAGTTGCCTTGAGTTTGGCATTATCAAACAGGAAGCTTGGTAGCAAATAAAATTATATATTTCAACAGCAGTAATAGCAGTGCAGTTCATACGTTTTTGGAAAGTTACGAGATGTTTGTTGATTTTGCTCTGTAATCCAGCAGATAGAATTTGAAAGGATACAGCATTAAAAAAAAATAACATCTTATGGAGTTGTGCATCCCATTTGAGTGTACCAAAATGATATGGACAATTGGCTTCACAGCTGTCTTATTAGGCAATCACAGCTACCTTATTCACAATCTTATTATCTCTAGTCTTGATTGTATGCTTTACATTTGTATTTGGAGTTGGTTGCTGGTGTCGGACAACACAAGGACCGAAGAAGTGTCTATGCAAGTTAAGCTGGACATCATGATGCAGATAAATCAGAATAAATAGATTAGAAACATAGACAAAATATTAGGAGTTTGAAAGTCAACTGTTTGGTACATTAATTAAAAAAAGAAAGCAATGATTTATTCAGCAATGGCAAATTACCTGGAAAACCAGTGTAGACTCCACAGTGGATGAGCTCAGAATGCTCACTATGATAAAGGATAAAACAACAAAGAACTGTGCAACAGATCAGGAACATTCTCCAGAAGGTAATATGAAACATGGTGAATGGGTGTTATGTGTTATATTTTGGGCATATATGACTGCCACTGGAACTGGAATTTGTCTTCATTGATGATATCACAGCTGACAGCAGCAGTATAATCATTTCTAATTTAGTGTACAGTAACAGTCTGCAAATCTCACAGCTCATCACCTTGCAGCAGAACAATGACGCAAAACCGCAACCAAGGTGTTTTTCATAACACTGCAGTACAGGCTTGGTAGAGCACCAACAGGGAGGTACCCAGCGTGATTTGGTAATGTCTGTGCGTCACTGTCATCGGGAAGCAGTCACTGAACGCAAAGGATTTGTAACCAAGTGCTAAATATGCTGACTTTCAAGATTATGTTAATTTGTCCAATTTATGTTTTGTCCCCTATAATCAAGGTGCTATGCATAAAAATGGCTGTAATTCCTAAAAGCTTCATGAATGTAAACACCCTTGAATTAAAGCTTAGGGTTTGACAAAAATATACCAGACTAGTGGTCAAATTATTTTTGTCTTTGTAGAGAGTGAAGGTACTCAGAGTGCCTGTCCAACAGAAATCCCCTATCATGCTTGTATTCGTAATCATGGCACAAATCATGCTTAGAAACACACCACCGGTTCATGTCATGAATTGCTGCGGATGTACAGACAGTCATATCAAAGCACTACTTCCAGTCTGGCACAATACACTTTCAGAAAAAAACTCTCCAAACTTTCCTGTTCAATAAAGCATGAAAAGCCTGAAAAAAATATTTAAAAAAGGACAGGCAGATATGTGAGAGGAAGAGAGAGGCGGGCTGGAGAAGGAAGAGAGGCAGTGAGGCTGCATCTGCAAGGCTGGTGTGTGTGATGGGGCCAAGGCTGGTGTGTGTGGTGGGGCCACCACATCCTGTCTCACAATATTGGTCCTTTGAGGTCTCTGTCCCTTGCACCAACAGAGCACTGACTAACCACTGATCCTCTCCGCAACCAACAACTGGAGTAGAGGTCTGGGCATTTGCATGGAGCGAAATTAGTCAGGGGTAAGAAATGCCAAGTAGAATGAATTTCCTCATAAGAGTCAGTTTGCATCCATTTCCTTTTTTACAGAAGCAAGGGTCTAAGCGAAGGTTGTCAAACCGGTTCCACGGAGGGCCGAGTGTCTGCAGGTTTTTGGTTTTTCCTATAAATTGGTTCCCAGTTCAGACCTAAACAACCAGGTGAGGGTAGAAACAAACCAATTAGTGACGTAATTAATCAAGTACAAGGTGAGAGTGAAAACCTGCAGACACTCGGCCCTCCACGGAACCGGTTTGAAAGCTGTGATCTAAGTGAAACTGAACGTGAGCTTCCAAGTACTACGAGGTAAATTGACAGTAGCCACCAGAAGCATACGTAAACAAATGCTGCTGGTGTCATTTATATTCAATAAAATGCGAATTGCTGCATTCAATTCTGTAGTGAAAGCAAGCGCTTTTTAAACCTTGTTTTAGTCACCATCTAACCGGTGATGTTTTCAATTACCAATTTACATGTGTACTGCATAAATATTAACACCGGTTTGACTGGATCTGGATATTCAGATTTGCACCGTATTAATTTCACCATTTCCGTCATGAACTATGTTAAAGGAAAGGTTCGCTGTTTTTGATCCTGGGGTCTTTTTTCGGATTATCTAGTTCTGGACTGTGGAGACATTATTTTTTGGAATTAATACAGTTTTGAGAGTTTAAGATTTTTTAAAAGTAAGCCTCTCCCGGCTACAATGAATGTGAACGGGGCAACGGATGTAGTGTGCAAAATTATATGATACATTTGGTTTTCCAAAATGGGAAGGCCAGTGTATTGACATAGGTCTCCATATGTTCTCCTGAAAAACATTTGCCATAACAAGCATGAGCAACGGTTCCTGAGCCTGCTGGTGCGAGAACGGAGAGACCTGTACCGCCTGCCTGATGGGAGCTGGGCAAACAGTGTGGCGTGGGTGTGAAGGGTCCCTGGTGATGCCACACGCCCTACGCAGACACTGCTTGCGCTGGAGGTCTTCAATGGCTGGGAGCTGGGTACACGTGATGTGCTGGGCGGTTTTCAACACCCGTTGCAGGGTCTTCCGGTCGGCTACGGAGCAACCACCAAACCACACTGTGGCGCAGTTAGTCAGAATGCTCTTGATTGTGCAGCGGTAGAAGTTCAAATGACAACACATCTGCGGTGGATAGTCTGAGGGGGGGGGCGTCCGTGGTAGTTTAGCTTTAATGTCTGGTTCTTTGTTGTCCCTGTCGAAACAAGTGTAGAACCTGTTTAACTCGTCGGTTATGGAGACCTCGCTGGCTGTGGGGTTATTTTGCCAGTAGTCTGTGATGGCTTGAATGCCCTGCCACATGCATTGAGGATCAGAGTTGTTGTTTAAGTGCTCCTCAAACCGGAGTTTGTCATCATTTTTAGCCATCTTGATGCCCCTTTTCAGGTTGGCCCTGGATGAGCTGTAGGCCTGCGCGTCGCCGGATCTGAACTCAGCGTCACGTGCCTGTAGCAGTGGTCGGACCTCAATGTTCATCCAATACTTCTGGTTGGAGAAAGTCTTTATTAGTTTATGGGTGGTGACGTCGTTGGTGCATGTGTTGATGTAATCCAGAACGGAGGAAGCACATGTTTCAATGTCCGTATGGGAGTCAAGGGTGGCTTGAGTGGCGAACAATCTCCAGTCTGTGTTGAAACTGGTGTTGTTGTAGTGAGTCTGCTCCCTCTGGCCACACTTTGACTGACCTCACTGATGGTTTCACCCATTAAATGTGGGGTAAATACTTGGGGAGTAGGGACAATGAGAGGTGGTCAGACTGACCCAGGTGGGGGCGGGGAATGGCTTTGTAGGCCTCTGGAATGTTTGTGTACACTTGGTCCAGTGTATTTCTCCTCTGGTGGGGCAGAAGACATTTTGATGGAATTTGGGAAAAAACAGTTTTCAAATGTTGAGTGATTGAAGTCACCTGCTACAATAAAGGCACTATTTTAATATTGTAAATAGTAGGCTAAATCACATTAAATATTGTGTTACTGAAATAAATGCTAATACCTCCTAGATGAGCTTTCAAATTATGAAATAATAAGATATGACTCAGGGACATTCCATTAACTGAAGCCATTATACAGGCATTACTATACATTAAAATGGACAAAGAAAAGTCACCTAATAATTCAAACCTTGGAGTCTATGCAGACAACTCTCATGGCCACTTCTCCCTTGTTTCTTATTTTCTTGAGGAGAGTTTGCACAGACAGGAACAAGGCATTCCACTGGGTAGCATTTGGGCATAGCAGCTGGAGTCACCAAGTGCCTTCCATGTCTTCGGCTGCCAGAGTAGATGTTCCGCATTTATTCCAGAGTGCGTGACACTTACTGAACGTTGATTGAACACTTTCTTGTATGCATCGTTGGCAGTTGATTTTGCAGCATCTACTGTAGAAGTTGAGAAGGTGACAAGCCCAGCGTTGGTGCTTTGGTAGCGCAAATTCAGAGCTCTCTTACCACATGAAGTGCCACTTGTGTCTGCCCAAAATCACTGAAATATTGGCGGTACGAGTACGGAGCGGTACGATTACGGAAGTCTGTTAATCTATTTGCATTAAGAGAATTATATTAAGATTTTATTTTGTAGCAAGTAATGACAAGTCCATTGTTAATGTAACAAAGTAAAAGTACAGTGGATGTAAAAGTCTACACACCCCTGTTAAAATGCCAGGTTCTTGTGATGTAAAAGAATGAGACAAAGATAAATCATGTCAGAACTTTTTCCACCTTTAATGTGACCTATAACGTGAACAATTCTATTGAAAAACAAACTCAAATCTTTGAGGGGGAAAAATAAAAAATGAAAAACTCACAATAACCTGGTTGCATAAGTGTGCACACCCTTAAACTAATACTTTGTTGAAGCACCTTTTGATTTTATTACAGCTCTCAGTCTTTTTGGGTAGGAGTCTATTAGCATGGCACAACTTGACGTGGCAATATTTGCCCACTCTTCTTTGCAAAAGCGCTCCAAATCTGTCAGATTGCGAGGACATCTCCTTTGCACAGCCCTCTTCAGATCACCCCACAGATGTTCAATTGGATTCAGGTCTGGGCTCTGGCTGGGCCATTCCAAAACATTAATCTTCTTCTGGTGAAGCCATGCTTTTGTGGATTTGGATGTGTGCTTTGGGTCGTTGTCGTGCTGAAAGGTGAACTTCATCTTCAGCTTTCTACCGGACGCCTGAAGGTTTTGTGCCAAAATTGCCTGGTATTTGGAACTGTTCATAATTCCCTCCACCCTGAATAAGGCCCCGGTTCCAGCTGAAGAAAAACAGCCCCAAGGCATGATGCTGCCACCACCATGCTTCACTGTGGGTATGGTGTTCTTTGGGTGATGTGCAGTTTTGTTTTTGCGCCAATCATACCTTTTGGAATTATGGCCAAAAAGTTCAATCTTGGTTTCATCAGACCATAACACATTTTCCCACGTGCTTTGGGGGGACTTGATGTTTGTTTCTGCAAACTTCAGCCGGGCTTGGATGTTTTTCTTTGTAAGAAAAGGCTTCCGCCTTGCCACCCTACCCCATAGCCCATTCATATGAAGAATACGGGAGATTGTTGTCACATGTAGCACACAGCCAGTACTTGCCAGAAATTCCTGCAGTTCCTTTAATGTTGCTGTAGTCATCTTGGAAGCCTCCCTGACCAGTTTTTTTCACGTCTTTTCATCAATTTTGGAGGGACGTCTAGTTCTTGGTAATGTCTCTGTTGTGCCATATTTTCTCCACTTGATGATGACTGTCTTCACTGTGTTCCATTATATATCTAATGCTTTGGAAATTCTTTTGTACCCTTCTCCTGACTGATATCTTTCAACAATGAGATCCCTCTGATGCTTTGGAAGCTCTCTGTGGACCATGGCTTCTGCTCTGAGATGCAAATAAGAAAATGTCAGGAAAATCCGACTAGAACAGCTGAACTTTATTTGTGATTAATCAGAGTCACTTTAAATGATGGCAGGTGTGTAATGACTTCTATTTAACATGAGTTTGAATGTGATTGGTTAATTCTGAACACAGCCACATCCCCCGTTATAAGAGGGTGTGCACACTTATGCAACCAGGTTATTGTAAGGTTTTTATTTTTCACTTTTCCCCCTCGAAGATTTCAGTTTGTTTTTCAATTGAATTGTTCACATTATAGGTCACATTAAAAAGTGGAAAAAGTTCTGACATGATTTATCTTTGTCTTATTCTTTTACCTGGCATTTTAACAGGGGTGTGTAGACTTTTTATATCCACTGTATATACATATTTTTTTAGATGTAGTGAAGTAAAAGTGAAAGTTGACAGAAACATAAAAACTCCAGTAAAGTACAGATACTTCATAAAACTACTTAAGTATTGTAACAAAGTATTATTACTTTGTTACTTTACACCACTGATTATACAGTGGAAGCCCTTTTCCTAGAAATACTTTGTCACCCATCTTCATTGAAATAATAGCCAGTCCTGGTTTTACTCCCTTCAAATTAGTCTTCTTACACATACTCTATTAATCCCTGGTACCCATAACTGGAGGTTTCTCCCAGTCATGTGCAATTTAAAGATGCACAAAGACATTTTATATTGTGTGTGGTATTGATGTATTGTATGCAAAAAAGCAATCAATCTGTGAGTATTAGTGGTATCACAGAAATTTGAAGGACATATGCGACATCTTGGTCAGTCTACGCATTGGATGTTTACCAATGTATTAATGAAGGACTCAAATTGTTTCCTTAGATCTTCTGGCACTATAGTGATTTAGTTGTTCCATTACCCAGAACCAAAACTTTATATTAAGCTGACTTTAGTCAATATGCCCCTATCCTTAGGAACAGTGTGCCAAAGGCTCTAAATGCCCCAGGAACTGTAACTGTATAAAAAGGGAGAATAATATCAACATTATTATAGATTAGTTTCCTTACACTTTAGGCAGTTGATGGACAACATTTGTTAGCAAGTGTTCCTTTGGTTGTATTTCCTTTACCCTGTTTTCAAATGCAAAAATGTTGGCATTTCTAGACAAACCCCATCAATGTTCTGGTACGTCTCGTATTTACGATTGATTTTCAAACTAAACAAACCTCGAAATAGATTTTGAAAATGACAAAAATTCTAAATCCATGCTGTTACTTGAATGAGATTTGTGCCAGAAATGCACCAAAGGTACAGATTCAAATAACATTTTCACACAGGACTAGCAGTATTTTTCCTGAAAAGTAATTTGGCAATGTGTATATGGTCACGTTTTATGCAGTAATTTTCATCCCATTCTAGTCAGCTTGCACACAAAAAAACATTGATGCAAACATGAATTCTGAGAGGTTAAATTGTTTTTACCACGGCCTATTGTGAGGGCTGGGTTTGCCTATTTCTTGTCTTGTGATTTTGTTTTTGTAACGTTGTTTCAGTGTTGTTTTGATCATAGCCTTCTTCCCTGTGTTAGTCCTAATCAGGGTTGGGTAGGTTACTTTTTAAATGTAATCCGTTACAGTTACAAGTTACCTGTCCACATTTGTAATCAGTAACGTAACTTTTTGATTACTCAAATACAGTAACGTAATCTGATTACTTTGAGATTACTTTCATATTAAGAGGCATTACAAAACGAATAGGAATAGCCTATAACCAGTTGAACACCTTTTGTGGGATCAATCAGTGTTAGAGTTTATTTAGCTAGCCAAAAACGGAATTTGCATTTTACCTTATGGGTTTTGTACAGCGCCTTTGGAAAGGGTTTCTAAACCATTGCTTTCTACTGCTATATGATTGGGCTAAATCTCTCCATTACAAGCTAAAGGTCTGTCAGATATTCAGTCGCTCCAATTAATCCAATAAATCCCATAACCCTTGATCTTCCAGAATCTGGCTATTTATCTGAACATAACCCAAAATCGAAGGATGTGTTAACCTTTTCTGTTATTTGTTTTATTCACGTTTTTATAGCTTCAAAAAATTGTTGAAAATAAATGGCAGTTTCTCAAAAAGGGTATTGACATTGTTGTATATAAAAATTAAGATATCCGTAGCTTTTCGCGCGTACACTGAATCTGCAGTAGTCTGAAGTTTTGCTCCACAACCACCAATATTGTCAAAACTTAGCAGAAACCCAAAGCATGCGAATGCACGTTTGCAATCGTGAACATCCGCACACAAATACGTGTTACCCGCGCGAACGTAACCTGTGATTATTAGGGCCACCAGCAATGGATTTTCAAAACGCAAATGAAAGAAATAAATTGTGATCACACACCTGCACTCTTAGCTTAAAGTCAATGTCGTCAGCAGCCAATGATAAACCAATGAACGCAATATTCTGCGATGCAAAGCAAGCAGAATCACATGGCCTACCTGTATGGACGGAGTTGAGGTGGTTGCGTCAAATGGAAATCATCATCCTTCGGCAGAGTGCTTCCCAACTCACCTTTTCTCCTTAAATATCGTGATTAATTCCATATAATGTTTTATCTTGAAGGCAGCCCCATAATACAGCTGTCTAACAAATAGTTGCCTAATTTTCAAAAACATTTCCTGTCAGTTGTTCAGTGCAAATCTTCTTGGCTGTTTTGTTCGGTTTGACAAATTTGACAAATAAACCTTGAAACCTGAAATATATATAACAGGAGGTAAGCCTATCGCCTGTTATTGTTCTGAGAAAGATGCGTCGAGTAGATAACTAAATCACATTTAAATACATCATCATCATCTTCATCCGCTTATCCGGTATCGGGTCGCGGGGGCAGCAGCTCCAGCAGGGGACCCCAAACTTCCCTTTCCCGAGCGACATTTGCCAGCTCTGACTGGGGGATCCCGAGGCGTTCCCAGGCCAGTGTCGAAATATAATCTCTCCACCTAGTCCTGGGCCTACCCCGAGGTCTCCTCCCAGCTGGAC
>JACXGI010019806.1:0-11740 GCA_016801175.1 Esox masquinongy | reverse complement strand
CTTAGTTGCAACTCTCTGACTTATTTACAAATTTATTTACAGGGTGTTAGTAAACGTACACATTACTTTGAATTCAAAAACTCCATTCTTTCATAAGACATAGTTCGTTAATGTGGAGAGACCCATTTAGTGTCCCTGACCATCTCGGTAGTGCCTCCAATTATGTTGTGGAAAATTGTTCCCCTTTTTCCCACCAACACTACCCCTGGGGATTATCATGTGACACCACAAGATTAACTTCCACTGCTATGCTGATGCCACCCAGCTCTACCTCTCCACCAAACCCGCCTCCTCCCTCCCATCTCCCTCATCAACTGCCTTCAAAATATCCGGAGCTGGATAAACACAAACCTTCTTAAATTCAACAGCAACAAGACAGAGGTTATTCTTATCGGCTCCAAATCCACACTCTCCAAACAGCAAAACCTCAGCATCACCATTGACGGCTCTCCGGTCCCCCTGACTTCAAAAGTAAAAAGCTTCGGTGTCACCCTGGACAACACCCTCTCCCGTGAATCCCACATAAAAACCATCACCTGGACAGCTTTTTTCCACCTCTACAATATCTCAAGGCTGCGCCCCTCACTCTCACATTCCAGGAGCCCAAGCTCTCATTCATGCCTTTGTCACGTCCTGTCTTGATTACTGCAACACTCTTCTTACCGGTCTCTCCAACAAACTCATCAACACACTCCAATTGGTCCATAACTCTGCAGCAAGAATCCTCGCCTACACAAGATCATCCGAACATATCACATCAACTCTTATCCAACTTCACTGGCTCCCTGTGCAATATCGGATTACATTCAAGACTCTCCTGTTCACATTCAAAACCCTCCACAAACTGGCACCCACCTACCTCTCTGACCTCCCACACTATGCCCCCTCCCGCTCCCTACGGTCCTCCTCTGCTGGTCTCCTTGTCACTCCCACATACCGCCTCTCCACCATGGGAGGCTGTGCTTTTAGCTACTCTGCACGCAGACTCTGGAATGCACTCCCCCCTCAGGCCGACACAGTCACCTCATTCACAACACTCCTCAAAACACATCTATTCTGTACTGCCTATAACCTTTAGCCTTTCCTGTGTATGTTTTATACCCTCTGTGTTTGTTTTATTTGTCCCGATTTTAGACTTATTTTTAACATTCACTGTTGGCTAACTCAGGGACCACTACTCATTCAAACTGGATAGAACACACTTCCTGAAAGTTTTTAGTTCCTACCTAGTTTGCAACATATCAGAAAAGAAGCAAAGATGGAGAGAAAATTGTATTCTGTTTTGGAAGAACTGTGCTCTATTCATAACATCGAGTCAATAAAGCCTCTCAGTCAATAAACTTCTCAGCTGAAATGCTGTTCTGAAAAAAGATTTCGGTGTCCCTTCCTACAGGCTAATGTGACAGTTTACTTTATTAAGGATGTCCGGCAGTCTGCAATTGATTGAAATTGAAAATGGACAAATCAATGATACTAGTGGTTCCTCCTCTGATTTCAATAATCAAGGATCATGTTCTGAACGCAAAAGGAATCGCGGCAGCATATTCAGGTCAAAACAACACAGAGGATGAGAAAATTGCCAAACGGCATTACTATATCGTTTTCGGTACTCCTGTAACCTTTTTTGGCACGGAGAAATGGTGAAAATTCATTCAATCATTTGGTACATCTGGGGGTTGAGACTGCTGTACCACCATTTTTCGATCTGAGATTTAAATAATCTTTTTCCCTCATAAAACTGCAAATTCTTTCTACCTCATCAACACTTTTATATTTTAGCAGAAGATTGCGAAAGCAGCTGCATACTGCTTTAGAAAACCCATCATTCAGCGTTTCTGGTCCAATTATATCTTCTAAAACGAGTGTGTAGTCCGTTCGCAATAATGACGATTTTTCCTAGGAAAATGTTATGTTTGTTTCTCAAAGACTGATATGGTTCAACACAAATGTGACATACATCCTCAGATTTCGATGGGGTTTTATTTGGTGATTTTGCTGCCATCTTCTCTTTGCTAGTAATGTTGCACTGAAGGCATTATTCTCGTGAGCACCTGTATAAGCCCCTCCCAAGCAATGCAACTGGGTTAACATGTTTTGAGACATTACTGGAAAAAAAACGTTTTTCCCACCTCTCTGCAACACAAATCCTATAGGTATTCCCCAGGCCTAGTGACAAGCTAGGCCTCGTTTAAGAGGCTAGTTGCTGTGTGGTGGTAGGATGGCATCTTCTGGTTATGTGTTGGATACTTCAGATCTCAAATAGAGCTGAAGCTGTTCTTGTGCTGGTTTGTGGTTTTGCTAGAGTGGTTTTCTTCGATGCCGGCAAAACTGATGAAAGGTTACTGGTTCTCATCCTGGATCTGCCTCGGCTACCGTCATCAGTCTTCTGATTGAGTTTCTGCTCCACATTCAGTTCATGCTGGCGCTGGTTGTTGCCTGATGATTCTTGCTGTCACTGCAGAGCCCACCAGGTCACCCCAGTCCTTGACCACCAGGGGGTGCGGCTGATCTGGATTATCCCTAATAGGCCACTAACCAGTCTTGACAGTGTGTTTGGAAACTGCTGTTCTTCCAACTCATTTTCTCTGTTACAAATTTTTGCACTGCCTTATATGACTGCCTTATATACAGTGGATATAAAAAGTCTACACACCCCTCTTAAAATGCCAGGTTTTTGTGATGTAAAAGAATGAGACAAAGATAAATCATGTCAGAACCTTTTCCACTTTTAATGTGACCTATAATGCGAACAATTCAATTGAAAAACAAACTGAAATCTTCAAGGGGGAAAAATAAAAACCTTACAATAACCTGGTTGCATAAGTGTGCACACCCTCTTATAACTGGTGATGTGGCTGTGATCAGAATTAACCAATCACATTCAAACTCATGTTAAACAGAAGTCATTACACACCTGCCATCATTTAAATTGACTCTGATTAATCACAAATAAAGTTCAACTGTTCTAGTAGGATTTTCCTGACATTTTCTTAGTTGCATCTCAGAGCAAAAGCCATGGTCTGCAGAGAGCTTCCAAAGCATCAGAGGGATCTCATTGTTGAAAGATATCAGTCAGGAGAAGGGTACAAAAGAATTTCCAAAGCTTTAGATATACCATGGAACACAGTGAAGACAGTCATCATCAAGTGGAGAAAATATGGCACAACAGAGACATTACCAAGAACTGGACGTCCCTCCAAAATTGATGAAAAGACGAGAAGAAAACTGGTCAGGGAGGCTTCCAAGAGGCCTACAGCAACAGTAAAGGAACTGCAGAAATTTCTGGCAAGTACTGGCTGTGTGCTACATGTGACAACAATCTCCCGTATTCTTCATATGAATGGGCTATGGGGTAGGGTGGCAAGACAGAAGCCTTTTCTTACAAAGAAAAACATCCAAGCCCAGCTGAAGTTTGCAAAAACAAACATCAACTCTCCCAAAAGCATGTGGGAAAATGTGTTATGGTCTGATGAAACCAAGGTTGAACTTTTTGGCCATAATTCCAAAAGGTATGTTTGGCGCAAAAACAACACTGCACATCACCCAAAGAACACCATACCCACAGTGAAGCAAGGTGGTGGCAGCATCATGCTTTGGGGCTTTCGTTTTTCTTCAGCTGGAACCGGGGCCTTAGTCAGGGTGGAGGGAATTATGAACAGTTCCAAATACCAGGCAATTTTGGCACAAAACCTTCAGGCATCCGTTAGAAAGCTGAAGATGAAGAGGAAGTTCACCTTTCAGCACGACAACGATCCAAATCACACATCCAAATCCACAAAAGCATGGCTTCACCAGAAGAAGATTAACGTTTTGGAATGGCCCAGCCAGAGCCCAGACTTGAAGCCAATTGAACATCTGTGGGGTGATCTGAAGAGGGCTGTGCACAGGAGATGTCCTCGGAATCTGACAGATTTGGAGCGCTTTTGCAAAGAAGAGTGGGCAAATATTGCCACGTCAAGATGTGTCATGCTAATAGACTCCTACCCAAAAAGACTGAGAGCTGTAATAAAATCAAAAGGTGCTTCAATCTTCATTATTATTATTTTTGTTTTACAATGTGTAGATATTGCCAGCAGCATACAGTAGCATCCTTTATCACATTGCCAGCTTGCCTCTAAAGCTAAGTAAGGTCAGCCTCTGGATGGGAGACCAGAGGCTGTTGGAAATGTAATGTTTTGCATTTAGACCCAAGTGTGCTTGGGAAATTGTTTTCACATGAACACTTTGACTAATCTTAAACGCCTGTTGCTCTGTGGCCACTGGTCAGTCTCCTCCTTGCTTAGTAATCCAGTTTAGAGGGACAGCCTTATGTAAGCAGGACCTTGATAATGTGATTCTCCTTACACTTAAAAATAACTGCTTTGACCATGCTCTAAAGCTATGGAGGACCAAAGGGGTCAAAATGAAATAATTAAATATGCAAATAATTAATTAAATAAATATATTATTTTAAGTGGTACATTAAAAGGAAACCTTTTTATAAGCCCCATATTTAAAATAGTGGTATGATATTTCATAATAATACATTGTATTTCCTAAGATTTTTATTTTCATCATAACATGTATTTTTTTAAATCATGGCCTTTTTCATAAAATCATGACCTATTTCATTATTTCATGGCGTATTTAATAGCATATTTCAACATTTAATGCCATATTTCAAACATTTAATGACCTTTTT
Organism: Esox masquinongy; assembly: GCA_016801175.1. Taxonomy (NCBI): domain Eukaryota; kingdom Metazoa; phylum Chordata; class Actinopteri; order Esociformes; family Esocidae; genus Esox; species Esox masquinongy. The sequence goes on along the minus strand of JACXGI010019806.1, from coordinate 7,059 downwards.
CAAAATGTAATGCCATATTTCAACATTTAATGATCTTTTTCAACATTTAATGCTGTATTTCAAAGCGTATTCCATGATCACAAGGGATGTGTCAAACAATGCAAGTGGGTGGTCTAGCTGCTGATAGGCTCTTCCAGCGACACTAGCTTCACCAACAGTTGCTTGTTTGTGGGCATTCAAACAGGATTTTGCAGCATTAGCAGTTGTACTGAGTTATAGCAATTTACCAAGTTTGTATAAAGACATTTCTCGCAAAATTACTATTATTATGTACATATTTGACAATAAATGTTAAAGCAAACGAAAATGCTGGTCGTCACTGCCAGTGTGGTCATTAGGCGTGGGCTTTTGGAGCTAATGAGCCCAGGGTCTTTTTGGAATAGCCCTGGATCTTTTGACCCAGTTCCGAAAATAAAATGACAATGTCTGCTTGTTTTTGAGCTGACATTAAGGCAGATGGAATGGGTCTAAGAAATGTTCTCTAAGAGAACATTATAAAAGTGCCACACATTGGTTGACGTTTTCATAGAGAACGCTTTTGATTCAATTTCGCAGGGTTGTTACTTGCTAAACAGAGTATCACACTTGTTTCAGCAACGAAGCGCACCTGTTTTGGCAGTCTGACTCGCGAAGGAAGCAAATCGATGTGGCATGTAGCAGAGAATAACAATAAAAATATTAAAGCTGCAAGCAGCATTTAGCGGGTTTCAGCATTAAGCTATTAGTAGCCAGACTGCAGTAATTGCAGTAATAGGACAAATCTAACTCATGTCCATAGCTGTAAACAATATTACATGTATGGTTTTTCCTTTTCACTAGTATCCCCATGTGGCCAAATGGAAGCATCTTTCATATAAACTAAACTCACAACCCTGATCATGTGTACCAAATGTAATCACACCTAACATCTGTATTTTGAAGCATTTTTCACAAATTCAGAATTGCCGAAAAATGGATCCCAATTGCAAATATTTTCCTTGGGAGGAGTTGGACTTATACATCTGTTTTCAAGGTTTTATTTTAAACAGGGTGGGCATGGTAAGCTTGCAAATGTGGGGAAACCCAATAGCGACCATGTGGTTGATAAAATATTTGCAGTCATTCTTGTCGTATCATCTTTGTTAACATATGCACCAAGTAGAATTATTATCCCATTATCCTTGTAGGAGATGTCTATATATGTGCAGAACCACGCCACTGCCCATGTTCATCTGTCAATGTCGGCCATGTTTTTTTTACGATACTGGCCTGATTGATATAACTTTTGAAGACCATTGTCCATAGATGCCAAATATGAATGTACATGAAGACCGGTCCTTAGGTGCCAGAGGGGATGATTTTAAAGTGTTTTTCACATATTCAAAATAGCCACCAAACCCTTAAAGTGAAGTTAATGAGTCCCAATGGCAAATATGTTCCTTATGAGGAGGTAGACTTATCTACCTCTTTTCAAGGCAGTATCTCAAACGTGGTGAGTATGGTGACCTTGCTAATGTGAAAAACTTCAATAGTGCCACCGTGTGGTTGATAAAAAAATTCTTGCAGTATTATACCCTTATCCATGTAGGAGGTGTCTATAAATGTGCAAAACCACACCCCCGGACATGTTCATTGGTCAATAGCATCCATGTTTTTTGACATACTGGCCTGGCTGTTATAAAGTTTGAGGACATTGGTCCCTAGATGTCAAATATCAAAGTACGTGAAGATCGGACATTTCCGGCCAGGAGTTAATATTTTTGTGTTTTTCAAAAAATCCAAAATGGCAGAAAATCCATCACGGCGGACTTTATGGGTCCCAAAGGCAAAAATGTTCATCACGAGGAGCTACACCTATGCACCAATTTTCAAGACTCTAGGTCACAAGGGGTGGGCGTGGTGAGCTTGCAAAAAGTGCAACTTCGGAGGCTTGTGACAGCACCACCATGAGGCCGATATGCATGACACCGCACCAGAAGTTGCGTCCCTAGGCCCTTTACTAACGTAAAAATTTGGGCACCTTTAAGCCATTTTATCTGACGGGAATTTGAAAAAAACACCCTTTCTTGCCGGAATAATAATAATAATAATAATGAAAGCTGCAAGCAGCATTTTGCGGGTTTCAGCACTGAAGCTACAACTAGCCATATTGCAAATTTCTTTCAACTTATATCCATAGTTGCAAGCAATACGACATTTATGGTTTTTCCCTTTCCTATAGTGTTTCCATGTGGCCAACTTGAAACATCATTCACACAAAGTAAAATCACAACCCTGATCATGTGTACCAAATGTAATCGCACTGAGTGACAAAGATCAATAGATATTGTGTTATAGCTATTATACCACCACTGTTTGGCCAAACTGAATGTACTTGCAAGTCCGGAAAACTATTGCAATGTAACATTTACCTCCAATGGTATTATAATACAATTATAATTACACGTCTTCCCCAGCACAGAGCATATTAATGAATTCAACTTTCAGCTTGTTGTAAGATAATGATGGGGTCAGAAGAGATAGTCATTATCATTTTCAAAAGGTATGTTTAATTCAGTATGTGTATTAACACCAATGATTAAGCAAACTATTTCTCTTCGAATGGTCTAATTTTGATGATCAAAAGACTATTACAGATGACAACAATAATACCAAAACCTTTCCAGATATTCATTTTTTTGGAAAATACCCTCCCTATTCTTACTGTAAAAATATGTTGAGTTTGGTAGGGCAAGCCTACGTACCCATGTGTTATTGTGGAATTACAACTCAGATTTCATATTAGTTTAACTGCCATGTCTACAATTTAATGGTACAATTGATAAGTTTAACCCTCAGTTAGAAGTGGAACTGTAGAAACAAATGAAAACAGAGAAATTACTTAACTACTGAGAATGGATTATCTACAGAGGCAGGAACACTTAACACCCTCTCTATCAAAGGCACATTTTTAATAGCTAAAGCATTTGTTAAAATGTTCATGTCACCAGAATGATTTAAGGTGAACTAACGCTGGCATAGACTGAGGCACTTCTAGCAATTATTTTTGAAGAAATAATCATGGCAACGTTGCATTTCACTAAACATTTGCTTATATTAGCAAGTCGTTTTACAAATGAAAACACGGAATAAACTTAGCTACATGAGCATGCATTAGCTACTGAGGCTTGACAGCATGACACCATCTCCAGAAGGTCAAGTTATTATTAGCTAAACCATATGTCATAATGTTCATGTCAACAGAATGATTTTAGATGGTCTAACGTTAGCTTAAACTGAGGTTAGTTAAACATTTCCGTTAGCTAACGTTACTAGCTAGCCAATCCGGTTAGCAATTATCGTTAACGTTACTAGCTAGCCAATGCGGTTAGCAATTATCGTTAACGTTAGTGTCGTTAGCTATTTTTAATTGACTCTGCTAGCTAGTTTTTTAATGAAATAATCATGGCAACATTGTAGTCCACTAAATATTTGCCTATAGTAGCAATTCATTGCACAAATGAAAACAGTGGATTAACATAGTTACTGAGCATTCATTAGCTACTGAGGCAGGAAAACATGACATATCTAAAAGGCAAATTATTAATAGCTAAATTGTTTGTTACATTGTTCATGTCATCACAATAATTTTAGATGGAGTAACTAGCTAGCTTATTTAAATACAATGTAAAAATAATAAAAATATAGAACATGTAAATTTACTTGAACTTGAACAACTAGCAAAAATAGAACACTTACAACAATAATAATGTAAAAAAAAATTGGTGGCAACTATGTCCAGCAAATATTTTAATATAACTATTTACACCTTGGCATTTATTTGGCAAGGCTGCAGATCCATTGCCATAAACTTTGCTATTGCATTTGTTATTTATTTGGCACGAGTTGAGTTTATTGGTAGTTTGGCTCTAAATGTAGCTGGGATAGTAGGTTGAGTGAGTGTTTTCTTTCCACTTAAATCAATATTTTTGTGATGCTCACTCTCAATTCACCATTATCTAAAACTGTTCATGAATCACCTACCAGACTAATGAGGCAATATGAATTCCATGTACAGTATGTTGTTTTGCATTTGTGGTTAAAGAGGGAGCAAAAAATATAGTTTTGCTGGATGTAGCGAAGTGCCCCATGATTTCACATTATACTTGTAATTTTACAAAGTCTCCTGAGTATTTCGTACAATAAATTCACTGCGGTACTGAATTTTTCTGCAAAAAATATCCTTTGTACATTACAGTGGGGAGATGGAAAATATAGTGTGGTTGGATGTATTACTCAATCCCTCTCCAAAGCTAATGAGCACAAGCAAATTAACAACACTAACATCAAAATAGGATTTCTTTATATTAGATAATGTTCTCTACATTAACTTGAGCTCTAACCATTTCTCAGAGTGCTCCACTTTATAATATTCTCAAACTTATTTAAAGTATTATTGAAATAGTAACTTTGTTTCATTTATAATTTCCCCCACATAGTTTTCCCTTTAAAAATGTAGCCTACACAATCCAAACTATAGACACACTGCAGACCTTTATTTTGAAGGCAACATATGCAATCGGAAGTCTTATTGTTGCTGCCAAATATATATAACGTTTCACTGCATACTTTTATTTTGAAGTCAAAATACAAAAACCACATGTCTTATTGTTGCTAAGTTAAATAAAAAATAGGCCTGCAAGAATAGAGCAGTATAGTTGTTTTTAACTGTTTTGTGAGTGCAATTCGTTTAATGCCAAATCCTTCACTTAATCACAGAATTGCGAACTTAAATTTCACAGTTCAAAATCTAACTTACACATTTTCGAACTAGAATCAAAATCGGTACACCACTATATCCTATATTAGCATGACAGTATTTTCTAAGTCCATATATCGTAGATTAAATGACAAAGTAATCATCCCCTCTTGAAAGTCATTAGCCCCTGACCAACGTGTGTACATCTAAATAGCAGCTACATTTATCTACTACCTTGCTGGTTAAAACAAACTATTACCTGGTCACAGTCCTAACCTGCTTACCTTTCAAGTAGGTACAGGTCAGTAACCAAAACAAACGTGTAGGACGGGCATTTGATTTCCAAGGGGGGGTACGTTTATCCTACATACCAACAATGATTAGTGACTTCAGCACAATGGACGCAAAGCTAATGATTCTTGCATGTATGGCTGCCTAATGCTATGGGCTATTAGGCTATTGTCATTCGACGTAACCATCCCACATTCACAGTGACAGTGGAATAAAGCGATTTAACAAGAGGCTTACAACACTAATTACAGAAACATGGTGAATGAAACCATCAAGGATGTACAGTACCATTATGCAGTATGACAGGATGCAGCAACACAAATAGACATCGCAAAGCCCAAAACAATGACATTACAGGTACCAAATAAATAAGAACGTACTCACAATAACAATGTTCCTTCGACGCTGTAAGCCAGGTGTACTTTTCGTAGTTGATTGATTGAAAGTGCCACACAAATCCTTGACCTGACTGAGACATGTTTTCTCAAAAAAGGCTTGGCCAGTAAATCCGCCAACAAATCCATTTGTTCTTCTCCATAGTGCATTAAAAAACAACAGGGCGCAGTACAAATCTAAACAAAAAATCTAATAGAAAGCACTGCATCTACTACATCCTTATCAATGACATTACAGGTACCAAAGAAACAAGAACGTACTCACAAACACAATGTTCCCTCGACGCTGTAAGCCAGGTGTACTTTTCGAACTTTGGTTCCTCGCAATTTCCAGCTTTTCTCAAAATAGGCTTTGCCCATAAATCCGCCACCAAATCAATTTCTTCACCATTGTGCGTTAAGTAACAACAGGGCGCAGTACAAATCTAAACAAAAAAATCTAACAAAGCACTGCATCTACTACATCCTTAACCTGAACGGTTGCTAGTTGGGGTTTTGTGCGACCCTTTCTCACAATTTCCATGTTTTCTCTGAAAAGGCTTTGCCAGTAAATCCACCACCAAATGCATTTCTTCTCCTCCATTGTGCGTTAAAAAGACAACAGGGCTCTGTACAAATAAAAAAAAAGATCTAACGGAAAGCACTACATCTAAAAAATCTCAACCTCTCAAAAGAAAGTTAAAATAAATCTTAGATGTTCCAACATTACGTCCTAACTAGTTCTACCTCAGGTAGCTGGCTCTCCGATCACACCAACAGAAAAATGCGCACGTAGGCAACCAGGCAAGCTAGAAAGCTGCTACGTGCCAAAGAACTGGCTCGTTATGGCGAACTTCAAATCGGATTGGTTGAAGAATATGATAATCAACAACCTCATCTACATTAGTTTCAACAGAAGATGGGATTCACTCGATATTCTATAGACCTCAGGATAGATTTTCACCCGGAGACAGCACGTGGAAAATCTGATTGGATAAAAGCTCTGATTTATCTGAGCTGCACTGGAAACAGCACAACCGAGGGAGAGAAAAGCAATGAAACTACAGGTGCTGGTCATATAACTAGAATATCATCAAAAAGTTGATTTATTTCAGTAATTCCATTCAAAAAGTGAAACTTGGATATTATATTCATTCATTACACACAGACTGATATATTTCAAATGTTTATTTCATTTAATTGTGATGTTTAAAACTGACAACTAATGAAAATCCCAAATTCAGTATCTCCGAAAATTAGAATATTACTTAAGACCAATACAAAAAAAGGATTTTTAGAAATGTTGGCCAACTGAAAATTATGAACATGAAAAGTATGAGCATGTACAGCACTCAATACTTAGTTGGGGCTCCTTTTGCCTGAATTACTGCAGCAATGCTGCGTGGCATGGAGTCGATCAGTCTGTGGCACTGCTCAGGTGTTATGAGAGCCCAGGTTGCTCTGATAGTGGCCTTCAACTCTTCTGCATTGTTGGGTCTGGCGTATCGCATCTTCCTCTTCACAATACCCCATAGATTTTCTATAGGGTTAAGGTCAGGCGAGTTTGCTGGCCAGTTAAGAACAGGGATACCATGGTCCTTAAACCAGGTACTGGTAGCTTTGGCACTGTGTGCAGGTGCCAAGTCCTGTTGGAAAATGAAATCTGCATCTCCATAA
>JACXGI010019804.1:0-11705 GCA_016801175.1 Esox masquinongy | reverse complement strand
GATGCTATATCCTAAAATTATCCAGCCCTTTTTCATGAATATCTTGCAAATGTGTATTATCCCAATCAAAAATGAATGGAACCACACACAACAATATTTATTTAATATAATCAAGATAAATCAAGAATTCACGTTTCCTGCTTCTAGTAGAATATTTTCCTGCTGAGTGATGCACTTTTATTTTCCTTCCGTGTAAAACTGCCTCAAATAAAGATACAGCATGTTTATCAGTGTGTTTGTCTCTCTGCTGTCCTATCATGCTGCCAATCCTTGTGTGATTGAATGGTCAACCTCAAGTAGCACACACAATTCATCCAACTGTGTAAAGTGTTCCTGTTAAAAAAGCCTTAAAAAACTGCTGAGATTGGGTCTGTTTGGACATGGACATGTTAGCCTTATTGTACATTATTCCACTGTCTGTATCATTCAGTTGAGAGGGCTATGGTTTAAGAGAGAATGGAATGAAACCTACATCCATCCAGGGTTTGTTTACTGCAAAGGTTCCCAATCTATGCCTGTGGTGCAAAATTAATGGAGAAAATTTTTTTTTGGAGATATGTTTAATAGATGAATTTGTCCTCAAATCTGCAATAATTCTGGGTACTAAACCTCTGTAAAAAGCCAGATGAAACAAGACTGATGTACATGGAAATATCTTTGATTTGTCTATAAGACATTCGTCTATAGGACAATAGCTGACCTACACCCTTCTGAAGTCGAACGGTAAAAAACATGAATTTTTTAACAATTTCTGACTGTTGTTATCAATTCATGAATTAAATGAACAGAGATTTTAATTACATTTTGTTTTCATAAAATATATCAAATTACTTTATGTACAACAGAATATAATTAAATTCTGAGAAAAAAGTTTATTAGAAATGATCTTAACAAACTCATTTGGTGGTTTTAATGTGAAAAGTGGCCCTAGGTGAAAAGGGTTGGAAACCCAAGTTCTGCTGAATACTCCCTGAAATAACTCCTTATGGTTGGGTTATAAAACACCCAGAAATTGATTTATTTGTAGGCAGATAATTTTTTTGTTAGATATTTGACAAACAAGTCAACAGACAAACTAATACTCAGTTGTAATGCCCAAAAAGATGAATTTGAACATTTATGAACCAAATATTTACATTGGCAAGCAAAATCTACAAATGGATGAAAAAACAAATGGATATTATCTCAAAACTTTAAAAAAAACTGTCAACACCTTGGTTGCATTAGTGTGCAAACCCTTATAATAGGGTTTGTGTCCATCTTTGGATTCAACCAATCACATTCCAAATAATGGACAAAGTAAATTTGTGGTCACCTAACATCAACTTGAAGTAATTTTGATTACCCCTAAATAAAATAAGATGTTCCTGTAGGATTTCCTTGCAGGTTTCTTTGTTGCATGTGTAATGAATCATCTAATTAGGAAAAGATACTTGATGATTGAATGGTAATGGATAATTGAATTGTCCACTTGTGTCTATTTAAAATGCACAGTGGCTAGGAACTAGGACAAGGATGACCAGGTGGACAAGGACATGGACAACCAGGTGCACCAGGACAGGGATGACCAGGTGGACCAGGATAGGGATGACCAGGTGGACAAGGACAGGGATGACCAGGTGGACCAGGACAGGGACAACCATGTGGACAAGGACAGGGACGACCAGGTGGACAAGGACAGGGATGACCAGGTGGACCAGGACAGGGACGACCAGGTGGACAAGGACAGGGATGACCAAGTGGAAAAGGACAGGGATGACCAGGTGGGCTGTGAGATGTGACAGCAGGAATCATCAGGCAGCAAGGAGATCTGCAACACAACCAGGAGGACTTGGACAGGGACATCTGGGAGGCACCAGGCCAGGTAGCCCTGAAGTTTGGTCCAAGGGCTCAGGTCCTCTTAAGATTCAACAGCACCCTAGAAAATTTACAGAGAGCTTTCCTTACCTCAGCATATAATTCAGATTGACCCTAGTCCCCCTTCATGTAAACTAATGCAACATACACCACTAGTACAGGCTGACACTGGATTCAGGCACAGGGCCAATCCGGCAGGAAATAACTCCATGGAGTCAGCAATGACTAGGGTTTTCAGTTTTTCAGGGCTGCTGGTAGAAGATGTCTGCCTCTCAAACTGCACAAGAGACGACTCAGGCTTGGATTCCTATACCAATGGAGAAAACTGGTTTAAAGACTCTTTCAACTCACAGAGCGACCCAGGTTTATCAGGTCAACGGCATGCTTTCACAGTAACTGTGAAAAAGTGGTCTGGCTGTGAGGACTGTGCCAGGTGCTAACAGCACTACTATCATGAAAAACTTTGAAAAGATTTCTTTAAAATTATTTTGCTCAGCTGAATGGGGCAGGTTTTCTGGTCAAGATAGAATGGACAATGATTAGCTCTAAATATAAAAACATTTTGGCACAAACCCTACTGCTCTCTGCCAGGAAGCTGAAGTAAAATAATTACAACTTTCAACACAACAACGATCCAAAGCACACAGTTCAATCAACCAAGTAATGGCTTGTAAAACTGAGGAACTGAGGAGGGCTATGCACAGTAGATCTTCTTACAGTTTGACTGAGCTTGACTTCTGCAAAGAGTGTGATAGAATTGCTAAACGTAGGTGAACTATCTTGATGGAGACCCATACTATAACAAATAGGTTGTAGTATAGACCTATAACATAGGTACTTCTGAATGTAGGTGCTTCTATGAAATAATTGATTGAAGCGTATGCACACTTATGCAACCAAGGCGTTGACAGTTTTTTAAAGATTATTTTTCAGATCAATTATCAATTTGTTTGTTCACTTAAAGACGCAGTCCCCGATGGGGACCATTTGGCCATTCGTTGTAAAAGTGGCACCATCGAACCAAAAAGGGACACCGACAATTCTGTGCTATGTCATTTAGGTGCAGATTTGTGTCAGATGTCATCAAAACCACCTGCTTTCAAGCATGGAATGTATTGGCTAATTAAGGTATGGTAGTGATTCCACTTACAGAATTTATAATTATAATCAGAATATTAGAATTCCTGCCCCAAATGGAAGGTTTAAAAAATCTTTTTCACAAGATGTGAAAGAGGTGAAAAAAGGTCTGACATGATTTGTCTTGATTTCATCATTTACTTAAAGGAAAGCTGCGTTTTTCAAAAGCGTGTGTAGACTTTTGATATCATGTCAGACAAGCGCGGGCATTAATCTCATGCGAGTGTATAGCTTTGCGATATGAACATTACGATCAAGCAAAAACGTATTCTATTATCCGTCGTTTTAGATCAGTTTTTTTGGCGTGTTTGTACATGATCAGTATATACAGTGAGTAAAAGTGTTGCGTGGAAGCCTTGAGGAGAGTCCCCATTCCCGAGTGTTTCTAAACCTCCCACTAGGGATCGCTATTACTCCTCCGATGCGTACTAACAAACGGTGGGAAAGTTGTGAGCTTAAGCCTCACGTACAGGTAGACTTCAATGCTGAAATCCTCAGATCAGACATGGGGCCACATTTGCAATTTATTTCACAATGTCATTTCTCAGCTTAGCACATTCGGCTGACAATGGAAACCACTGTATGAAATACACGTGTAGTCCCAGCCTAGGAAGAAAAACGCGAACAAGATGTTCTCGTTTTCTTTGCCTTTGTGTGTTATTTGAAATTGTGTCAGTTTGATCAGGTGAATACTAGAGTAGACCAAACTGCTTTGTAGTATCACATGGTTTCACGTCCAGGCAGCCAAATGCAATCGGCTGATAGATGCATCTACAAAATCTGCAGGTGTTACAGTGTCTTAGGCATGAATAATGGAGACTAGCTTTACTGTTCTAGTGACACAGTAGCCTAAGTTAAAGCCTAGCTTACTTAAATGTTTCGCGTCCTTCCGAGAGTTTATCCGCACGCCCGCGTTTGGCAGAAAAGCCTAGTATTCAACGACATACACATTTCATCATATTGAATGCATACATTTTTGGCGATTATTTTTAAGCCTGTATTTTCGTGTAGATCATCAACTGGCAATAACGACTGTCTATAGTCACTCCAGTAAGAGTTTTATGCAATAAGAAATATATACAGTATCAGTCAAAGGATTGGACACATTTACCCATTGGACACCCTTAGCCTATCCATTTAGCCTACTTAAATGGATGTGTGTCCAAACTTTTGACTGGTACTGTATATAGGTCTCATTTATCCGAGTTCCGTTACTGAGCGGTCCATATCCTTACATTCCAGTATATATTTGTTTGGGGAACATTTCTAGCATTTGATTGGCTATCGCGAACCGTGCATACTCGTTCACCTGCTTCCTTGAAAACCAACTATTGGCTTACCAATGTGTCATTATCATCCCGCCTCCAAACTGCCCCTCGCAGCTTTTAGAGGCATCAGTTGTAGCCTGCTCTTCCCTCTCTTTCGCACGAAAAAAGTAAATACTTGAAGTTAAATCGTAGACACTGGAGATATTAAGAGGGATGAGAACCCGTGCGCGGCCGCGCAGAAGCGAGGGGGGAACGTCACCCACGGGTCCAAAGCAACTCGGAGCTTTTATTGAGCTATTTGTGTGTAACAGTGGATTTAATCGACGAGGATCACTGAAAAAACATTGACGGAGTTTGAACAGGACTCGCCTCATGTTTTTAAACTTTCGGGAAAAGGGTTAATATCAGAAAGCATACGGCGATGGTCTGAGCAATGAGTGGAGTCTGAACACTTGATACGGGGTTCTATCAGGTTTGGGATGTAGCCAGATGAATCGGAATGCGTTGTATTTTTGGGGACAAGGATTTTTACAATAAGTGTCGTCACTGGGGCAGTAACATAGGCTTCACAGGACAACAGGAGTGTATCTAAAACGAGATTATAAAGCCAATGGGACATTGATAATAGGCAAAATAACACAATTCAATACCCTTCATCCAAACACTTCGAGCAGAAAATAACTCGTCACCATGGACACATTACGGATTGCAAGGCGATACGCTCATCTGATTCATGCAATGCTTCTGTTTACTTCTTTTTGGAAAGGTAAGATAATCCGCACAGAGGCAAACTTGTTGCAAAAATAAATTATTACCTATAGGCTAATATTAACTCGTAATATTTCAGGACAAACTGTATCTTACATTGTTTTTCCTTTGTGTCCTCTGAATAAGAATTGTGTAGCCAAACAACTTCGATTTCCTCAATTGAGTCCTGACAGTTCAATTTCTTCCTATAATTTTACGATTATGGTTTGATTATAACCAACGTTGGGAAAATCCGACTGTGTAGGTACTACAGTGTTTCGATCTCACTTCTTGTTGGTTCAGAATATGTGCGCGTTTGTGCGTGCGCGTGCGTGTGTGACAGAGTTTAAAAAACTTTATTTTATCAGAGTTGAGATGAATATCATGATGTAGAGATCATGGGGTGCGTGTAAAATGTAGGATTAGGCCCTTAATGACTTAATAATGTCAAATGGAACCTTTTATTTTGCAGGCCTGTTTGAAAACATGCCTGTCTATGAAAACCTGCTTATTATCACTCGATTTTTTTCATTCTTTGGGTTTGGTTTTTTTCGTTTATTCTTTTTTGTACAATAAGTCACTAAATTAAGCATGAACTTTGGCGATCGTGGGCTGTTAGCATAACTCTCCTTGTTGTAAGCAATTTTGTAAGACTTATCTGCACTTTTTAGTCTGAATAATTTGAACAGTAAGCTGTTTCAAGGTCAGATCCAGAACATTTTCATTTTTTATGTACGTTTCCACCTTTTCTCAATTTATGTGAATCCTGTTGTAGATTCAGGGCTATTTGATGACCTCAGTCAATGAACGACTAACCTACTAATCTTTTTGACTAAAATATTGGCCTGCACTGCTTATGTTACTAGATGACTTGACGGGTTGTTCATCGTTTTCAGTGATAGTTTGCGTAATATATTTCAACTGGACCCCAAGCCGCACATCGATTGCATGGATGCGAAATGCGTTTGATTTATGCACAGTAAATGGCTCAGATCGTTGACAGTCGTACACTAGTGCGACCCCGGGGACTTGTTTGTGGCGCCGGACGGGGATCTCCTATGTCCTGGCTTTAGAAAATAACTGGAGCGACAGCGTTCGACTGTGAACAGCTGTGCGGAAATATTGCCGCACTTACTGTACAAGCGTGAACAACAGACAGGTTAACTCACCCCCATAGTTTTTTCATCTGACGTATATCTATCCGTAATGACCGATCTTATCTAGTAGCCACTCCAGTGGCTCTAGGAATTGACCATGCGTGTAGACCGCACCATTGTACATTGGAATTTCACCAGTAACATTTCACCTTTGCTTTTTTAATAACATTTATTGCACGCAGGGGAGAACTGCTTCAGTAACTTAGCGGTAGCTAAGGCCACCGGATAATGTTCTGAAAACGAAAGACGGGCTTGCGCAATGATTTGTGGTAAAGGCCTTGGTTTAAGCGTGTCCTCCATTGTGCCCGGTTCCCGCTGTATGTCCGAGTAATTCTCGTGTATTTAGGTTGTCACACTGAAGAAAAATGTAATGGATATCACATTTCTGTGATGTGAACGGTTGTGTTTAAGATGCTGGTAGGCAATGACATGAGCAGTTGCCAGAGCCTCTTATGTAATGTAATAGTTTGGGAAATTTATTAGAGATGCAACACCCGTGCGTAAAAGCCATTACGTGTTGTTTGTTATGTTATAAAATCAGGTTATTTTGTTTATACAGCAAAGAGTATCAGATCGGTTCTGCGTAATCAGTGTAGGAATGACAATACTTATACGCATCAGGTAATTTAGTACTTGAAAAATAGGTATCATTTAGCCCTGTAGTTTGAGGATTGAGCTGACTTCACAAACTTGTTATTTTATGTAGTTGGATCATAAATCCGGACTGGAGATAGTAAATTAGATGGAGACATTTGAAGTGAAAGAAGGCGAACCCCTAACATTTACAGGAGCACATTGTATTGCCTGTTAAAAACTGAGTTAGACAGACGGTGCCCTTCACATGAACTTCAGAGTTAGAATAAGCAATTGTGCTTTCCCCAGATCCTGTTAACAATACAAAGACAGGAAAGATGCAGAGTGTGTCTGGATCTCATTCTTTGTGTGTGTGTGTGTGTGTGTGTGTGTATGTGTGTGTATACGTGTGTGTGTGTATGTGTGTCGGAAGCACACAAACCAATGTTGTGGATATCCGGTTTGTCTCTTTAACAAAGGAAATGTCAAAAGTGATCCAAATTTGCGTAGATAAATTATATTTCATATTTTCTTATTTTTTCTGGGAATAGTAGACAGTGAACAGTCTGGATTTTTGTTTTTTCTCCTACATTTTTAAAAATAGTTTTTTCTTTTGATGGTATGAGGTGTATGACACATGAAATGCACTCAGAGTATGCAGGCCTGTAGTGGACTGCGTGACGCTGATGAGCCTGCGCCACTGCGCTAGCTAGCCTGTAGCGGCTCGGTTGTCGTGACACCTCGGGGCACTTTGTGACTTTGGGGTCGTCGTGGTCTGGTGTGGTCGTCTCGGGATGCTGACACCTCACATGCCGTGTTTCTCCCTGTAGTAGAAGACACGTTCATCGTGAGACAACTCCAGGGCAAGTTTTTGGAGACTAGCTAAAACAAGTAGTCTTGCACATTTGATCTAACTATCCTGGCCTTGGCCAGGTGTGGCTGAGTTTATTTCAGCTCCTACTGCACTAGCCTACCGGTGGTTAGGGTTAGAAATATGTCCGTTTGTGTTGTTTTTGTGTGTATCCAGAGGCAGTCATAACATGGATATAATTCACTAAGGTGGATATTGTAGAGGCAGTCCTTTATCGAGAAAATTCACTACAATAGATATTATAAAGGCAGTCCTAACATGGCTATAATTAACCACAGTAGATATTGTAGAAGCAGTCATAACATGGATAATTCACTACAGTAGATGTTGTAGAGGCAGTCATAAAATTGATATAATTCTCTACAGTAGATATTATAGAGGCAGTTATAACATGGATATAATTCACTACAGTAGATATTATAGAGGCAGTCATAACATGGATATAATTCACTACAGTAGATATTATAGAGGCAGTCATAACATGGATATAATTCACTACAGTAGATATTATAGGGGCAGTCATAACATGGATATAATTAACTACAGTAGATATTGTAGCAGCAGTCCTTAATGGAGGTAATTCACCATGGTAGATATTTCAGTGGAGTGTTCAGTGTGAGCAGACACTCTCTCTCATTCCCCTGCTTTTCTCTCATCAGTTCAAATAAGGAGAAAGTAAAGGCATGTCTGTTTATCCTCAAGTCTCTCCCCTCCTGTACACTGACTAGTCTACATTCAGCCTCCCCTCCATTGGTCTTTCTAAAAGGATTTTATTACATGTCTGGAGTGTGGTCTGACGGAGGTGGAGTGTGGTCTGACGGAGGTAGAGTGTGGTTGGGTGGGGGTGGAGTGTAGTCTGACGGAGGTGGAGTGTGGTCTGACGGAGGTGGAGTGTGGTTTGACGGAGGTGGAGTGTGGTCTGACGGAGGTAGAGTGTGATCTGACCGAGGTAGAGTGTGGTTGGGCGGAGGTGGAGTGTGGTCGGGCGGAGGTGGAGTGTGGTCGGGCTGAGGTAGAGTGTGGTCGGGCGGAGGTAGAGTGTGGTCGGGCTGAGGTAGAGTGTGGTCGGGCGGAGGTAGAGTGTGGTCGGGCGGAGGTAGAGTGTGGTCGGGCTGAGGTAGAGTGTGGTCGGGCGGAGGTAGAGTGTGGTCGGGCGGAGGTAGAGTGTGGTCGGGCGGAGGTAGAGTGTGGTCGGGCGGAGGTAGAGTGTGGTCGGGCGGAGGTAGAGTGTGGTCGGGCGGAGGTAGAGTGTGGTCGTGCGGAGGTAGAGTGTGGTCCGGCTGAGGTAGAGTGAGGTCGGGCTGAGGTAGAGTGTGGTCTGAATTAGCTTATTTTTGTTAACTGTCCAAAAGATGAACCGTACTGGATGACTGCACATTCTGCATTTGGTTTGCATGTGTGATGTGTGAACGCACACGTTGACGTGTTTGCACGTACACTCACACGGACACACCTTCTCACACACACACAGGCGCTATGATTGCTGAGTGTTTGGTCTGAGTGTTTGGTCTGAGTGTTTGGTCTGAGTGTTTGGTCTGAGTGTTTGGTCTGAGTGTTTGGTCTGAGTGTTTGCTCTGTGTGTTTGCTCTGTGTGTTTGCTCTGTGTGTTTGGTCAGAGTGTTTGCTCTGTGTTTGGTCTGAGTGTTTGGTCTGAGCTTTTGGTCTGTGCTTTTGGTCTGTGCTTTTGGTCTGAGCGTTTGGCCTGTGCGTTTGCTCTAACTGTTTGGTCTGACTGTTTGATCTGAGTTTGACGTAATTATGAGCAGCATAATTTTCTTTTGTGTGTCAATTACAAATCAGTTATAAGTATATAAAATAGTTATGAATTGCACTATTTTACAGTAGGACATAAACATCATGTATCAAAGTGTAGGTAAACAGACTTACTGGTTAAGTGTATGTATTCTTTCTGCATGGTTAAAGTTAAAGGTTATAGTTTGGGAGTGCAAATGGAATTCCATGGGCAACCCTTTGAGCCGGGGCTTGCAGCTCTCGACCCATCATCTGTCCTCGTCCTCAGGGTTCTACCCAGCCTTCATCCTGCTCCACAACAGCTCTCACCATTGCCACTGGTTGAGGGAATAATGTAGACCGATGTCCTGGACTTGGACAAGTGTTTAATTTTCATGTCACTCTGGAGTGATTTCTGCTCTTTTTACATATAAAAAAACTGTACTGCCCACATTGTGCAGTAGGGACATGGCTATAGAGAGATGGATGTAACAAAAACAACCAGAAGAGGAAAGAAAATGGTGACCCCGCCACCTCCCTTATAGCTCGGGGGCCCCCCACCCCTACCCACCAGCAGCCAATGAGAGGCTGTTGGAACTGGGAAATAGAAGCTGTTGAGTACTGCTGTCACCCAGACAACAAAGAAGAAGGTGTGATTACAACTGTCTGCTCTGACACACACACACACACACACACACACACACATACACACAGACACACACATATATGTGTGGAACACCAACATCAGGAATTAAAGTCTGTGGCAGTAAAGCATGTCTGTAGAGAGGAGGTCTAGTCTCGTCTGTTACGGGGAAGAGGCCAGTCTGTCAGAAGACATGACCCACGCCCCACGCTGTACATCACAAGTGACTGGAACGGCCTGTGTAGGTAGGCATGTGTGTGCGTGTGTGCGTGTGCGTGTGTGCGTATGCGGTGATGGCTGGGTCTATAAGTCATGTTTGGGTTTAAGGTGGTGGTAATCAAGGCGACATTTCCCCCCAGATTAGCGTCTGTGAAGGCGAGAGGGGGTAATGAGGGAGATCATTATCATCAGTGTCTTAATGAGATAATGAGGCAGTGGAGAGAGGAGATGGAGGAGACTCACGCTGCTAGAGGCCAGCTCTCGCCCCGCTCTCTACATGCCTCACCCTTCTCACTCACTTTTCAACATTCCTGATTCCATTGATCTGCCTGCCCCTCTCTCTCTAATCTTTCTTTCTTTCCCTCCCTCTCATCTCGTTCTCTTATATCTATCTTTTTATCTTTCACTCTCTTCATGTGTGACATTGCAGTGTCTGTCCTTTCACTTTTCTCTCTTTTTGCTTTCCTTTCCTTACTTTCTCTTTTTTTCAGTCTCTATCTTTCACTTCAAATTGCATTCAGTGTTCTATCTTCCTTCACCCTCTGTCTTATACGTAATTCTCTCTTGTTCTCTCTCTCATTCTCTTTTCTGCCATTCTTTCTTTCTTTCTTTTTTGTCTTCGCTCTTCTCTATTTTATCTCTCTTCTCCCTTCTTAGTGTCTCTTTTTCACTCTCTCCTCATTCTCCTGTGGATTAGTCAGTAGACAAAAAGTGTGTTGATTTGTTTATGCCTTTCATTAGAGTTGTCTGGTGGAACAACATGCAAGACAATTAGACATCATTAGGGCTGCTAAAAGCAGACCTGGGTGGCACCACATCTCAGGGGAGAGCTTTCTGTGTTAAAGAGTGCTAAACAAGGCACGAGGTGAACTCAGCCCCCCACAAATGATTTCCTATTACCCAGTTAACAAGTCTTCCACTGTAGACACGTAATCAAATTGAAAACTTTCGTCTCTGCAAATTGATTCTGAATCAAGGAAAAAAGGAAAGGAGAAATAATAATTAGACTGGTGAATGGAGCCATCCTCTGCGACGCACGTTAAGAAATGAAATGTTCCGCCACTCTGGTTCCGGTTTGTAATGAACGTAAAGGGCCCTTTTTAATCAGCATGAATGAATCACTGTCTTTGTCTTAAATGGCGCACTTTACCCTAGATGGTGCAATGACCCCTAACCCTTCGACCAGAACCGTGTATGCCCTGATCAAAGTAGTGCACAGTCTAAGGAAAAGGGTGCCATTTTGGAAACGCTCACAATCTACCTGTACACAGACCTAACAGGGGTCTCTCCTCCAGTCATCGGGCTGAAACACCGTCTCCCTGACTGATGTCTCTCCTCCAGTCATCGGACTGAAACACCGTCTCCCTGACTGATGTCTCTCCTCCAGTCATCGGACTGAAACACCGTCTCCCTGACTGATGTCTCTCCTCCAGTCATCGGACTGAAACACCGTCTCCCTGACTGATGTCTCTCCTCCAGTCATCGGACTGAAACACCGTCTC